>PVHY01002168.1:0-133729 GCA_004024945.1 Uropsilus gracilis | reverse complement strand
AGATAGATAGATAGATAGATAGATAGATAGATAGATAGATAGATAGATAGATAGATAGATAGATAGATAGATAGATAGATAGATAGATAGATAGATAGATAGATAGATAGATCCTTACATTTTCACAGAGAAGCTCTGGAAATACATCAAAGAAATCAATAAAATTGGAGCACACTACAGAACACAGGAGATACCAGGAAGTGTGGGAATGAAATGTTCACAGTGTTCCTTTGAAATTACACTTTTAACTATGCAAATGTATTACCTGTATTCAAGCCATTTAACTTAAAGGAATCAAAACATAGACTCTCTACTCAGATAAAGTTACTGAATAGAAATGAGTAAGTGAAGCTCAAGATAGATAATGGCATAGGACAAATGGTATATTCTTAGAAGAATCTGAATCATGACTTAAGATGATCAATTCTCAATAAGACCTCTGTCCAACTGTGTAAATCTGCTTTTGATATCAAGAGTTACAACAAAGGAGATTTCATTGAGGCAAGTTTAAATATTTTCTACAATATTTCTTTTACACTGGTCTTGACTCCTTCTAGAAATATATGAAGTAGTCATATTTCTTCCTTGTATAGTATCTCCTTGTGAACCTTTTTTCCCAACCATTCTCAGTTCCTGAAGTTCAAAATTGGTGATTTCACCAGTTATAAGTAGTTATGTGATCCAAATGTGGCCAAATAGAATACTGTCTCCATCCCCAGCCATGGCAATTGGGTCAAGGACAGTCACATAACTGGGTCAATGACAGCACATGGCACTTTACCGACACTCTCAAGAGAAACCTCACCTTTCACTTGGAATTAATAAATTGAAAGAATATCTAGTGAGTCAATTATTTTCTCATACCAAAATTATCAAAATGCACACCAACATAGATAAACCAGAATCTAAAAAAAACTCCTTTAACAAGGTTTAAGTATCTACACCCAACTATTCCTCAAAATTCATTCATTGTACTTTCTAATTTTATGAAAAATAAAACATAAAATCCTCTCTTTTACACTTATTTAAGTTAGGTGAGAGTATTAACTATTGTAGCTCCTGACAATTTTGCTATTTATCTAAGAAATGCAGCTATATTTTCTTAGTTGTAACTCCCTCTAAAGCATAGGGTATGTTACTTATTCTTTCCAATATAATCTCTATGTAATGGAAGGATTATACTTAAAGAAGAAGACCTTCAACATGATCTGTTCATCACTAAAATCCCAAATTCTGAAGCACTTAAATGTTTTTTTGATAGCACAGCCATATTCTAGATGGAGGAAACATAAGCAGGAGAATCCTTCTCATAAGTTATAAAGCTAAGTACTTCATCACAAGTCATAATGCTAAGTACTTCATCCTCCTAATCCAATAATAAGCTTTTAAGGTCGATAGTATGTCATAAACCCATTTTGAAAATGAACAAAGCAAAATTTCAGAAGCCATAACTTTTCCAAAATCAAGAGCTAAGGCGAGAAGCAGGAATTAAATACAAACATCCCAATTTATTATTTGTATGTCCATAACTCCAAGGACAAACAAAATCTGGGTGTTATATTGAAGAATTTAGTCTAAATTGCAACTTTTCATTTTCTTTTGTGTTCTAGAAATCATATAGATTTCCTTCTTTTCCATTTGCAAACTGGTAAATCTTTCATTTCTATTTTTCTTCTATCAGCCCTGTTCAGAAAATCTGTATTCACATTATACATTATACAGAGATATTGATTTTGCTCACCAATACAAAAGAAATATTTTTTCAAGTATTATTTATGTTGAGTGTGAAGGAAAACCTCTTTTGTTCATAAGAGGAAAGTAAACAATTCTTGCAGAGTTGCCTGAGGCTATGTTAAGATAATTTAATTTAACTCAAAAACCACTTACAAAGTTGATGCACCTGTAAACCCTGGGAAATGGTGCTAGTTGTTATGGCAGATAAAGAGAAAGGAAAATGATGTCAAGAAATTGGACACCATTTCAATATGGGGAGATAGAAATGTAGCCTAGAGGGGAGTGGGAAAGGACAAATTTATCAGGAGTTAGAATTCCAAACCATAGAATTCCTTCCACATAAAAGGGGAAAAGTCCTCTTCTTTGAATATTCAGTATTCAAAATATATCTGAGATGAAGATATAGTCCGAAGTGGCTGTGTTAACCAGGAACAAAGTCCGAGACTGATGCTGCCGAACCCATTTTCACTGCTTATGGGGACAGGCACTGAGCTTGCCCTAAACACTGGATGCCAGGATACTGACCCTGATGTCCACAAAGACCAGTCAATTGTGGCCACCAGGCTTGCCTGGACATTACTCCTATGGGTGACTGCTTCCTCACATTGCTCTCTTGTGACAACATTTCTAGCTAGAAGAATCTACACCAAATGCCAAAGCTCCTGCTGCAAAGACTGAGAGGACATAGTCTAGGTTCTAAAATGACAGTTGGGACTCATATCTAACAGAAGGAAGTTCCTTAAATACAGGAAAGTGTATTAAAAGCCTCTGGTACTCTATAACCATGCATGTGTCTACAAAATAGATTAGAGGACTCAAAAGGCAGTTTTCAGCAGGAGTTTTTGCAACTTTTGGACCTATAAGATTCTTCTGATAGAAGAAGTGACAGACTTAAAGGTAATGACTTTGAGATTAAAACACACATTAGGGAGCAACCGTGTTCTTCCAACTCCCTAATTATTCTAATCCTTTTACAAAAGCTAACACATCCCGTAGCTCTCTCTCGGGTAGCTCTGATAAACTAATTGTACACTAAAGCTATTAGAAACTTTCAACATGGTTTTATAGACAGTAATTCTAAAATGTAAATTGCTCCACAATGGTATCAAATGTAAAACTCTTTGATGTCAAACTCTAAACTGAATCCAAGTATACTGAAATATTTGGCAAATGTATAAAATAAGAACTCCAAAATATGAGATTAACATCTAAAGATCTAATGATTAGGCAAAGAAAGCCGGTCACATTCAGCTTTTTGAAGGAATCCCCAAAGAGCTGAATTATTATAGCTGTGAGCTGGCATGAAGCTGACTCAAGGAATCTTTCATCCCTGTTTTGAATATATGACAAGCACATTATTAGAGAAATGGGCTATCTTCTACAGATGGAGAGTCAGGTTAATGATCACTGTGTCCTCGGGAAGGTAGATTACAGCCTGCTACCAATTCCTGAGCAGTAATCAATCACAAACATCCCAACAGGTTCTTCTCCCAAGAAATTGCTAACTTCCAAAGGACTGTTCACCAAGCCAGCTCCCAGTACATTTCAGTCATATATATATATATATATATATATTTGAAAATAAATCAGCAGTTGTAAAAGCTCATGTGCTTTCAGTATGTCAAACATATATTATTAACATGGCAATTTTATTTTTCTGAATTTTATTCAGCTAAAAAGAATAATGGGTGTTATTTAAATATTACATTACATATACTATGCAATGACTGCAGTCATGTCTTTGGAGAAATGCAGGATCGTAAATATGCTTAATATGGTATCAGTTATAGTTTTGAATGCATGGAAATAAACTGCAGGATCTGCTAATTTTTAACAATGACTGTACTTATGTGTTGGAGCTTCATTCCTACCTTATTGCTTCTTTAATTTCTTTAAATTATCCAAATCATCTGTGATGTACATATATCACACTTATAATAAATGCTAAAAATGGCTTATTTTAGGGTGTCAAAATTGTAATTACTTGAGTGCAAAATATCATGCATAATAATTTTTAATTATTTTGACTATATGTAATCCCCATAACCTTTTACCCAAATAATATCTTTTTTAAAATTAAGCATCTGAAATTGAACATATAAACTGGATTACTTCCTCATAAAAAAAAGCAGTGAATATAAGTAAGAGCTAGTTAACTTTTTCTCAAGAATTCAAATCAACATCATGGACAGCTACTGCTACTCACAAGGGACCTAACATATTTATGGCAACACTTAATGTCTCTAGAATACTCTGTATCTGAGTTCTTATATTTTCTACAGTTTTAACATTTCTAAAATTGGGTTGTCACTTAAATTGACAGTGTCTTGTAATTGCTGCAGCCAGGTAATCAGCAAGTTTAAGTGTTGTGACAACAAGCTCAGGGATGGGCTTGTTGGGACCCAGTCACCCAGGGACTCCAGGGGTTCAGAAACTGTCTTGAAAGTGTTCAGAGAGGGTCCTGGTTTGCATTCGAGGTACCACTGATATTGTTCCTCTCTCAGGTCCCAGATCTGTGTTCACTGTCAGTGCACCTCACAAAGTCAATACAAGATTAGAGGGGTGGAGGAGGATAAGTGACTTCTCTATTGTCCTCCTTACTTGGATTCTGGTCTGTGTGTGGCACCCCAGTTCTTCAACTTTGAGTTTCATCTCATTCAGGAAGCACAGCTCTCCGTTGTTTCTACTTTTCTATCCCCAGGGTTCCTGGCTGATCCAGGAACCATAAAGTTTGTGTGTTTTACCCATGAGGAGCATCCAGGTATTAATCTTCTCTCATCTTCTGTCTGTAAAGTCTGTATCTCCTCTCTGTCCCCTCTCCTGGGTCCATCTGTACTGCAGACTGAGCTGCAGGGCTTTCTAGCTGTAGTGTCCTGGTTCATTGTCATTCCTCTTGTGATGGAAGCAAGAAGCTTCCTATATTGTCATCTTGGTCTATACTATTTTCTTTTGCTGCTAAATCTTCCAGAAGTAAGAAAAAACAAAATGCCATTTCTGGATTACTTTTTGAATGGTAGCTAGACAGAGCTGCTGTGGGAAAAAATTGAGTAAAATGCTTTCTGGAGCAACACATCTATACACCTGATATGCAAGATATCTGAAAAAAACAGTATCTTTTGAAGTTCTTTACAATGGTCCCTGAGTGTTTGGAGTTTGGCATATTATGAACAATACACTTATTTTGAAGAAATATTAAAGTTTTCCTGTTGCTACATTGGACATAGCTTCCATGAATTTTTTTTTAGATAGGAACTGATGCTTTGGATATTACGTTCACATCATGGAAAGAATAGTATCTCTTGGTGAATAAATATAGTTTCTTACAACAAAGAATTTGCTTTCCCATTATTGTATAAAATGATTTAGTATTGCTGTAAAAGAAAGTCATAGATTTGAAGGAAATGTATGGATTAAAGAAGAAAACAAGTTGAATATTCAAAATAGTAGGAACACTGCATTTTTTTATTATTCTTTTCATTTATTCTGAGGAAAAATGAGATTTTAAGGGGAAATTGAACACAAAAACTCACAATATGCAATATAAAGTGCAGATTATCAAGTTTACCATATTTATTTTTAGTTGAATAACTTTCTATCAAACATGTTGAATATTTAAATGAAATTGTCTGGTAACTTTAGTTCGTGCTAAAGGTATGTTGGCTATTTCTATTTCAAGTTATTCAGAATGAATATCTTTGTCTAATTCTAAGGTTTTCATAATAAGGTGGGGTTTTATATATGATATCTAAACATTAAGATTCTATATGAATGGAAATGTCTGCTTATAAAAATTATTGTTTACTAAGCTGATAGTAAGCAACAGCTAACCCAGATATGTATTATGTACAGCAATGTCTTATCAGTGGGTAAGCATAATACCACTATTAAATTGTTATATAGATTTTCTATGTTAACTACTTTTACATTGAGCCAATTTTTTAACTGGCATATATTAGTTTCAAGTAAACAGCCTAATTCTTTAGTAGATTCACATCGCAAAATGATTCCAAAATAACTACTTATCACAAATAATTACTTTTATTATAATTTTGAAAATTTACTACTTTAGCAACTTTCACAGATACAATATAGTATTCATATCTATAGTTGTCATGGTGTGAATTATGTTCTATTGATTTATTTTATAACTGAAAGTTTATAACTATTGATGCCCTTCACTCCTTTTGCCTACTCCCCCCCATCTGTTTGTTCTGCTTCTGGTACCACCAATATAAGTTCAATATCTATGAACATGATTCTTTCATTTTTTTTCCTTTTATTCGCACCCTCACCAATATCTGTTATTTGCTGTCTTTTTATAATAGTCATTTTATTAGGTGAGGTGATATTTCATGATAGTTTTGATGTGCTATTCCTTGTTGACTAGCATAGCATCTGCGCATGTGTCTGTTGGTCATTTCCACGTCTTTTGGGGAGTGATTATTTTCAGACCTGCTGCTTATTTTTAAATAAGTGATAGAAAACCTGTGTCAGTATCGTCTACACAACTGTTAATACAATAAATCATGTCATATTTTAATTATACCATTTCATTTTAATGGAAACCACCAGAACTCATGCAAAAAACCAAAACTCTACATTTTTAAAATGCACAGAAATATTGGCATTTCATCTTTTTTAATTACAGTGATTTCTCTTCACAAGGTATAGGTCATCATTCAATTTCCTGCTCTAACACCATCTTTTTCAGTCTATAAACAGCTGTATCCTCACTTGCTCTTATCACCTCTCTCCAGTCTCACAGGAAAGTTTATCTTATATCAGGTTTAAACATAATCCTTCAAGCTGTGCCCTAAATTCTACTTTACTTGAGAAACCTCAAAACATCTTTTTCTACATCCTCAACAACACTCCCCTGCTTTCTTTCTCTTCACAAATAAGTAAATATTAATCCTCACTTTGTTAAATTATAAATGTCCTGTCTTTAGAAAATTTTCAATTTTCTAGCCATCCTTCAATCACCCTAGTTCCTGTAATCAATGAATAAAATGGGCACACTTAATCCTGATTTGACTAATTTCTCTGAAAACATAGAGTTCTTTACCAAACCTTTCCTGAATTCATGTTCTAGAAGGGTTTCATCAGCTAATTCTTACATATTTTCCTACCATATCTATGACTATTTCTCAATTTTCTTTGCAATTGAATTTCTTTCAGCAAGTCATTAAAAAATAGTGCATCTCAGGTTTTCATCTTTGTTTTTTCTTCTTCTCATTGTATTTGATCTCTGATGTGTACCCTTCAATTTTTTTATTCCAGTTAACACAATTGACAATGCAGAGATGTAGTTTTCCAACCTTGATGACTTTCCAGCATACTTGATTCCAATAAAAGACTTTTGCACTTCTCTGTCTATTTTGTAAGGTCCATCTACAAGGTCACTCAATACTTTTCATCAATTCCAATTTCATCAATTGAATTTCATCATTTCAAACTACCTCGTCTTTTTAAATCAATGGAACCACCACCTTGCCTAATCTGGAACACTGGACTTAAGCTTGATTCTTCCTTCTTTCCTATGCTTCACATTAACTGGTTAGCAAGTCCTGTTGGATCTACCCACAAAATATGTCTCCATTCTGTCAAATGCTAATTTCCCTGCACAGTTCCAGATGCTTTAAAACCCCGCTATTTATATGACCTCCTTAGCTCTTCGCTTAGCCTTCAGTTTATTCACCCTCTGTATTGCCGCCACAATATTATCAGGATGTTCTTTCAAAACACAGAGCTGATCAAGCTATTTCTCATTTCCTCCACTGCTTAAAGCAGTTCTTTGAAGTCTAGAGCCTTCAAAATAAAAATAAAAATATGAGCACGGTCCTTCACAATCTAGCCCTGCCAATTTCTACAGTTTCATCTCTTACTACATTTGCCTCGCAGCCTACATTTCAGTCATATTGAAGTACATATACAAAATACTGACATTTTAGTCATATTAAAATGAAGACTGTGGGCCCTCTTTCAAACATTTGCACCTCTGTACATCCTCCTCTCTACTCAGTTTGAGCATCATGCAGGAAACTTTACATGCTCTCTCCAAAGGGACAGGAGAAAATCTCCTACTATGTATTCTCATAGTGTATTGAATAACGTTATAAGACTGTCTTACTATTTTATTCTTATTTTCCAGGTAAGCAGAATCAGTGATCTTTATGGTCATGAAATCTGCTTTTTTCATATCCCCACCTTTGCAATGATTATCACATACCAAATATTCCATCACTGCCAAATGAAATAAATCAAACACTACCTACTCATATTCTTTTGTGGTTAGTCATATAGAAAAAGCTGTGATCTAACTTAAACTTATAAGTATTTCTCTTTGTATATAGAGAGATAACCCAAAATAAATCCAGAATTTGTAAATTGTTGCTATAGTAATTAATATGGTTGCACATAATTTTATATGTATTTCTAAACACAAATATCTTTACACAAAGCTTCTTATTCTTAAAAAAATATTGTTTTAGGGGTCATTGGTAAGAAAAATTTAAAAAATACTGCTATGGATAAGAAAGACTTACTGTAACTAGGTACATGCAACTGGAGTGTGAAGATGAAAATGCCTTATAAATTTTAAAACATTATTAAATTGTAAAAATATTTTTTGAGAAAAACATTACATATGGATCTTTTAAAAATGTTAATTTAAAAATGCATCCTTTTAGTTTCAAAGAATATTAAAAATAAACATTGAGACTCAAGGAAAAAATAGCTTGCCTAAAATCATATAGTTTGTAAATGGAAAAGTCACAAGATTTTGGAATTTAAAAATTAACTAGATTTCACTTCTTTATTGGAAATTATAGGTTTGATTTGGAATATTGTAGCTTCTAAGGTCTTTTCTATAGTTTTAAAATCTCTTTTGAACTTTTTAGACAAAACTGAAAAGAATAGTGATTCTATGTGGTACCCACTGATGAAGATCCATTTATGTGAATATATTGGGTTCTACAAGGGTAGTTATTGCATCATCTGTTTCCAAAATTAAACACCTGCCAAGCAGAATTCCAAGAAATACAACATATGTGCCATTATATCATCAGGGTCCCTCAGTAAAGTAAAAATCTAAAGTTAGATAATGACAAACAAGCTTAATCATTTCAAGGATAACTTAACAACCAGACCAGAAGAAAAAGCCCCTGGAAAAGTAAAGGCGCTCCTGCTTTGTCAAGCCTACCTCTTTCAAACTCTTCTCCCCTATAACCTGGTGACACCACAGCTGACCAACAGAAGCTATGCCAAGAGATGGGAAAACACCATTGCAACTCCTAATATGTTATAGCTCTTCTCCTTTCAATTCAATGCATGATGCAAATTAATTTTAGATTTCACTTTTGATGCATTAAAAAAGACATCATATACCTTAACAATATCTGAGACCTAGTAAATTCCATAATTTAGTTCACTAGGTATTCTTTATTTTTCTGAAGTGTTTTGTAGTCCATGAGAAATTTGATTTTCATTCTTAAATATGACTTTACATAATAAAGATTGTCATTCATTTATGGTGTCAAAAACTTTCTCAGTGTAATGTACATTTCACAAAAGGCTTATATATATATTGCATTTTGTTCTTTCACAGTCATATAAGTATTTTTATTATATACTTACAGTAGTGTAAGAAATATCATGTTAATTTGGAAGTTCCTGTACATAGTAACTAAAACTGATCCTGTAGTTTTGGATATCAAACCCAATCTTCTTTTCATTCAATTCTGTAAAGTTGTTGAAGATATAACATTAGAGAGCAAAGTAACTTTTCTTCAACAAAGCTTTTCAAAGTAAGTAAACAATTGAAATTCCCAAAAGCTCTGAGAGAAAAATATCCATTCCAAAAAGAGAGTAGCCAAACTTGTGAACTTCAAATGAAAGTTAGAAACCACTATTTCAAGATATATAAGCTAGAAGATGAAGGAAAGCAAAAGGGGAGGAAGGAAAGCAAGGGAAGGAAGAAAAGGAAAGGGAAGGGAAGTGGAGGAATTATTAGGCATTTCATATTTTAAAATGATACATTAACTATCTGACTATCTCTCAAATTCTCATTTTTCTTGGCAAATTAAATTATACAAAATCCTTTTTATGTAAATATGTATGCTTTTCTAGAGAAAAGCGTTTAAGGCTTCCATTCATGGTAGTCATTGTTAATTATCTAAGGACTACATCTACTAAAATCAGGAACACTTGTGTAGAAAACAAAATAATAGGGGAAAATATTCCAAGAGTAAAGAAATATTTGCATAAAACAAAGGGAATCTTAGAGAGTATCTGATACTCAATGGATGTGAATTGGGTTCGAAAAGATAAATTGAACTTCAACAGGAGGGGAAGAAGAAAGGGCATTTCAGGCTAAGAGAAAATCTGCAAAGACACTGGAGGAAAATGTATATTTGGCGAAATGCAGATGTTGCAACTTAACTAGAACTATGATTGTGCTGAAGAGTTCAAGTGGACTGGAGTTCTAAATGAAGATGCACTGTCAGAGAACAAGCATATTTTCTTGTTTAGAAAACAATTTTCATTAGTATTAGTAAAAATAACAACAGAATCTCTGAGCCACAAAAGCTCATTTTCCTATCTTCATTTTACAAAAAGACATGAGCCCTAAGCTTTGTTTCGAGTTCTGTGTTTTCTTAGTTTTTAATATACCAAGAGTAGGCCACAGTTAGATTCCATTTTAGAATGCCTCAATTACTGTTTTAAAATAACTTATCTGCACTTCCTGCGTCACTGTTGCAATTTGGTGACTTCTGCCACTGACAAAATCGAATAAATCTCCCCCAAATATAGAGTGAGGGCATGTCTCAAAACACACTTGCCTTTTATTCAGTGTCAATTCTAGTTAATAACTCTTTTGAACTAACTGAATGAACTCCCGATCTAGTCCAGTCTCAGTCATCTTTAAATTTCTTTTATCTTTTTTATCCACTTGAAATATTTCCAATTCATAGAATAAGTCCAAGTTAGTGAAGTCACATGTGTCAAGAGTAAATGTATTTTATCGTTTTCATCACTGTCTCTGTCCAGCACTGTCTATAGGAAAGAACTCTCTATAATGTGACAATCACTTTAGAAACTTAAAGTTACATGGTTACATGAATTATAAAGTTTTACCCCTAAAATTCTATTTTATGTTCTCAAAATATTTTTCTCTAGAGAAAAGTAAATGTTACATATTTTGGTTCCTTTTAAAGTTACTTTAATAAGCTTGAAATTTTATCTTAGATTATTAAATAATATAGAGTTGCATCTTCCATAGAAATTAAGTTCTAAATCAGCACAGAAGATGAGAATTCTCTATGCCAAATTACCCTATATGTTATCTATATGCATGTATAAATATTCATATATAAAATATAATATGGTAATTTAAAATAGTGCTTGCCAAAGATAGACAGAAAGAAGTTATGGAATTTCAAAATGAAAAACATAATGTTGAAATTAGTAATTTTATTTTTTCCAGTATAAATTGCTTATTTTTGATTCAAATTTTATTGTTGTCCCACTCTTTCACATAACTATAATTTGGGAACTTAACTTCACAACTCAACAAACTAGCATTTCAAATGCCATTTATGAACCTTCATTATATATTTAATTGCAGGACACTGTAGCAATGGAATTGTGTTGGTAGGGAACAAGTGCATTGAAAAGCTACACTTTATATTAAACATTGTAAATGTATTGATTAGTCATCCACTTGCTCACCTTCAAATTTATTCTATGTTCTTACTCTGAGGTGCTGAGGCTCAAAATACAGCAAACTATACTTCCCAAATTCCCACACCAACCAACTGACTACGAAGTTCTGCAAACAGGCAGTAATATCAGCGTAATATTGGGACATGACAAGGAGGAAAGATCTTTCTGGCCTCACTTCCTAACCCTTTAGCTGCTGTCCTCGTTAGGACAAGTCTTGGCCAAGTTTGCAGCTTTGTCCGCATTCCCCAACCTAGCCACATCAGTACCTGACTTTCTCTGTATCATTTTATTCCAGATCCTTCCTGTAATATTAGTGTAGTCTTTAGCTCCTCAGCAATTGTATAATGATATCCCATATCCGATCAACACTATTTTAAGTGCCTCGTGGTATCCACCTTCCCATCAGGATTCTGACTAATATTATGAAGGATATCCTACAGAGTGCCAGTCTGCATTTGCTTTGCCATCTGCAACAGCCACAGACTGGTTATCAGGAGAAGATTCAAAATAGCAGTAACAACGAAAGGTGTCTGGGTCCTTATCCTTTGAAAGCATGAAATAGCACAGGCTCAAGCATGTGTTGAATACAGTAATCAAAGTTTATGTCCTCTAAAGCTACAGCACACAAAACAAGACTGCCTCCATATCAATCACTCAGAAGAAAGGAAGTAAGAGTAATTTCATAAAAGAAAGAGCCTTCCACTAGAAATGGGTCAAAAGGCATAGTGAAGTGGTTTGAGGAAAAATTTTATTTTCATTTTTAGAGCTTTAACATTATTTTATACTTTGAGCTTCAGAAGCTACTTTATTCATAAAAATTTTATAAGTAATTTAGGTATTTTTTGCAAATAAAATATATAGATATAGAATATCCAGGGAGCTTCTGAGTTCAGGGTTTTCTCCACTAACAACTAATTTCTGATTCCTCTGATTCCTCTCAAAATAGCACTAGCCTCTTTCAGTCACACTCTCATTAAATGAAGAATTAAATGAAAATAGAACATCGTAATTTTAATATATCCTTGAGTTAAAAGGCAATGCTGTTTTAGTGTTAAATATTTTAGTTTTAGAAAACAGCATGCTACTTAAATGTTGTTTAAAATGAAATAAATAATTAGAACTATTGGGCTAACCATTAAATTATACCTAAGACATCATTTTACAGCTAAACCCAACTGAAACCTTTGATATGAGAATCAGAATTATTCTGGGGATTCCAATAGCAGAGATATATTAGAACCCCACTGAGCTGTCATAGAAGTAGCATATAGGCTATTAAAATAACCCAGGACCTCTGAGACAGGGAAACATGTACAGCCCACTGGTGTTAAGAACAGTTGAGATTTCTGACTCAAAGAGAATGTTCTGGCAGAACCTTAATTCATTATATTGGTATTTCTAGAGCACACAATCCTAGCAAAATTGTTCTGCCCCTATTCATTTTAATCTTTTAAAAATACAAAGGCATTTTCATTTTTTAGAAGAATATATCAATCCTTTTCATATTTCTTATCTAAGTCCACACAGACGCATCACTCTGATTTGTCAAATAAAAACATGAATGCTTGTGAGGTGTGGCTGTGGGCCTGATCAGACACTGCCAGGGAGTCAGACTAAGCAGTGAATCCTATCAGAAGGCTGAAAAATATCATTCGCCTTTGGTCCCCCCCCCCAAAAAAAAAAAGAGAGGGTAACTCAGGGTTTAATTTCTAGCTTCTCATGGAAAGAAATAAGTTATTTGATTGCTGGCTTATTCCAGAGATGTCAGAGGATAAGTTACATCAGCCAGAACATGTCTGTAGCCACAGGGAAATAAAAGCAAATTATTGAGTTATGTACATTCCTTTGGCTATAAAGTCTTTCAAAAGAGAGGTCCTATTCTAACATGGCCTAGAACTTTCCTTGGATTACTCACATATGTACATCAGAGTAAAAGATGCTCATGTCACTCTTCAAGATAAAAGTAAAATAAACTTGAATTCATAATTAAAGTGGATAGCACCGAGTTCCAGAACAGGGCTTCTCAAAATACAATTCCTGGATCTGCAGCACCAATATTTCTTTAGGTCTTGATAAAATAAACAAATAATAAATTCTAGGAGTGTCAGAAGATATCTGCCTATTACAAATGTCTCCAGGTAATTCTGAGGCATGCTGAAGTTTCAGAACCTGGACTAATGGAAAAATTTAATTTAAGGTCAAATTTAGATTTGGAACAAATCCACCTGTCAATTGGTCATCTAGGGTAAAGCATTTAAAATTTTATTTTAAATTTCTTCTCTAACAAAATGAAAATGACAACACTTTATCATATTTATTTTAAAATTTAAATTTCACGCTGAAAACTTAGTCCATATATATTCTAATAAGAGAATCAAATAACGATTTCACAGAAAGTTACTCTAAAATAAAATTGGCACATTCACCTTAAGCAATGCTAGAGATATAAAAGTTTAAAAACAATAGAGGTTGCCAAAATACTCCACATGGGGAAGACCATCTTGTTGCTGAGCTTGATTTATGCACTGAGGCAGAACTCAGTCCTCATCCATATTGCATCACTCCTTTGAAGACAGAATGCACAAGATTTCAGGTGATAAATAATTTACCTAACTACCCACCAACAGATCTTCTTAGCATTGGTTGTCTTGTTAAATAAGCCAAAATCTATGAAAATTTACCAGAGAAACATAAATATTCCCAACAGCAAAACATATTCTCTATGACAACAGGGCCAGCGATTGAATGGTAGACACTCCAGGACTATTCTCATCCCTGGAAACTCAGGGTGGGGAGTTCTTTCACTCTCTTCCCACTGAGTCTGGAGTACCTCAGAAACTCACCTTTGATTTTTCTAGTTGCTCCCAGAACAGGCCTAATACAGTTAGGGTCCAACTCTAGAAGCCTGACTTCTAGAACCCCATGTACAAAATTGCAGTTTTCCTGATTCTAAAGAGTTGGGGTTTAATTGTTTCTTCTCTTCGCAGTGGATGGGTATCACTTTGGATTGCAGGCCTCCTGCTTGAAGACTCCCAGAAGTCACATGACTGAAAGAAGAAAGCTCTTCCTTTTCAAAGATGTAGTGAATTTTCTTTTGATGCCTCAAAACTCGAAGGCTTTCCTTCTTGGTCTTTAAACAACTTAGAGCTATAAGTCTAACCGTGATACCCACAGCACCCAGAATCCTAACATTTTCTTAGAAATATTTCAGACCACTTCTGAAAATCTCCAAAGTAAATGGAATTCCAGATAATCTGTGAACCCAAATGAAGCCTAGAATTGTTTCTATGATTCAAGTAGAGGCAAGAACACCCACTGATTCACTGGTTACCCTAGGTTAGCTGGGAGCCAGGTTAGCCAGGAACCACAAGAATCATCTCCCTCCTGCCTCACTGATTAATGTTTCTCTGGAAGCAGAATTTTAGCACTTAACTACTTCCAGGTCCAGCAAAGATTCTATAGGGCATCACTTGAGCTGCATGGGTCTTGAGAACCCCCAAGTCATTTTTCTGATTCCCTCATGAGAAAAATCTTCCAGGGAGACCATGTCCTTAAAGTTCACTGGAAACATTGAGACCCAACATAAAGATCCCCCAGGATCCTCCTAGACCTTCAGGAGTATGTGGAGCTTTCATTTATCTTCTTATCTTAGAGCAAAACCCAAGGGTTATTAGTTAGTGTTCTTACTCAACTGCTAGATGAAATTACCTCTAGCCTGTCAGCAATGATCAGGAAGTCCTCAGAGTTGGTACCAGCCAAGAGTTGCAGATCATCTCCTCAGTTTTGTGTATAGAACCAGACTTAATTCTCTAGTTAGAGATCCCTATTCTCACCACATCCAAAGGATCTCAATTGTAGTACTCCTGGAAACTTACTGCAGACTTTTCCAGTTAATATTACTGTACTAGACACAGGTTTGCTAACCTAACTAGACTCTTGAGGAATGTTGATTTTATGTGAAGAGACATGATATGACTGAATATCTGTCTCAGCTTCAAGAACCTGGCATTTTAGGTTTTACTATTTAAAAACCCCAAAAACCTATTAAGTTAATCCAAGTGAATAGGGAAAGCAGAGGAAGTCAGCAGGGGAAGTTATTTTTTTTAAAGTGGATTTTTTTTCCTGTTCTATAGTGAGGCCCCTATATGGGTTACTCTGCAAGGTATAGGAGGTCCTCAGTCATGCCAATTACCTTCATTTCGCATGACCCAGATACACTCTAAGAACCTGGGACTCTGCTGAGCCATTCTGCAGGGAGGAACCACTTTCACAGATTATTGCCTCTTGACCAGAGTTAACACTTACTTGTACATAATGTTATTCCCTTAACAAATTCCCTGACACCAACTCTACTATTCAATAAAATTTAAAAAATAATACATGTGTACTACAATTGAAAGGAAATTACAGTTACTTATAAAGTAAAATTGAGTTTCTTTCTATTTTGTCTACAGCAATATGGAATATATATTCATAACTTATTCATGTGTGTATATATGCATTTATAAATATGTATTGATAGAGGGGGAGGGGAGGGGATAGGAGAGTAAGGAAAAGGAGTAGAGAGAGAGGGAGGGAGAAGGGGAGGGGAAGGCAGAGAGTTTTCCTCCCTATCCAAAATTAGTGTGTGAAACCTACTGACATAAATGAAGAGGTAATTACTATTAATTTCTATGGAAACATGTTTGAACACTTCCAGACCCAAAAAAACAACTTACTAAATTATGTTAAATAACATTTAAAGTCTTAAATAGCATTAACATGCAGTAAAGCAAGAATGATATGCCACATTCAGAGCCTGTGACAGTGGTTTCTGGGGAAGCAACTGGGTGATGCCTTTGTCTGCTCTGGGCACAGGTTGCTTTGAGCAGTCACTGCAAAATAAACACTAAACACTGCTTTTGCCTTTTGCCTTTGGTCATAAAAGTGAAGATTTTCTTCAATTTTTTTTTCAGTGAGCAAAAATTGTCTAATACAGTTCTTTCAAAAAAATAAAGTGACAAAATGCAAACTTTCAGAAATTACGGAATACCTGTATATATGACTCACATACATAGCTATATTTAATTGCCGATTAAATCCATCTTATGAAGCCAACAACTAGAATTATCTCCCAGCAGATCTGAAATAAAGGATAAAGCTGCCTGAGTATACTCCAGGCCAGCAATTGCACATTATCATCATGACGGTTTGTTCAAGGAATAAGTAAAGGCTATTGATGAGTGGCTGCTCTAGCAGACAGTGGGACAATTGGAAAAACATTAAGAACTGTGAAGCATTTAGATCTGATGGCTTCCAAATACTCAGTTCTGTCCCTTGTGACTACACGAGTCTCCTGAGCATGTACTGATTTGGGGTTATTGCAAGCTTTGCCCGAAAATGCAGACATCACTTTATTGGTGTCATGCGTGGTTTGCGGTTGTGTTTCATTATTGTATCATAATGTGGAATAAACATGGTGCTTAGTGAAGTCCATTCTTTCAAGAGTTTATTACTTCAGATCTAAAATCAATTCCACTGGTCAAGCAGAGGGGCACTGCGGTCTGAATTTGCATTTCGCTCACTGCTGTTAGGTTCCCATCTGCATTTCTTTTCTCCAAGTCATTTGTTTATATTTTTTAAATATTTTTTTCATGCTTTAAGCACCATTTGGTCCAAATGCTAAATAAATTATTGTCCTGGAAAGATGAAAAAAGTTGTTAACATTTTTCTTATTAATTTGTTGAGAGAATTTCAAATATATCAAATTAACTCTTTATCAATATGTATTATGCTGTTTCTCCCAGACTGTGAACTTTGTGATTGGTTTAAGTACCTTTGGCTGGGCAGAAGTTTTCATTTATTTATGGTTAAATCACCTCTGTTGTTATCTGGGCTCTCTTGGCTCTAGTACCCTTTATTTTCACCTCATAATATTCTATATTACTGTTTGAATTTATTTGAAATATTTTCAGTTAGCCTACAATGTTGTCTACATATCCTGATTTGCCCCAAAGAAAATTCATTTGGCCTTTACTATTCATTAAATGATTCCTCTCTTTCCTGTGAATTGAAATGCAGCCTTTTCAGATACTAAGAAGATACATATTTACATTTATATTTAATTCTGTTTCCACTCTCTTTGATTTACTGATCTACTTGCCTATTCTAGTTTTCTATTTTTTATTCATAGTAACATTATAGAAATTTTATTATCTAGTATTCTATTATCTAGTATGCAGGTCTTCCCCCATTATTATTTGTCAAAATCTACTTCAGGTTCTATTGAATCATGGTGCAAGTTACTTTTCTTTCAGGAAATCAAATGTGTTCCATGGTTTTTTATGCATTTATACTCTATTTTTTAGTCATTTCTTTAGTATTCTTCAGCATTCTTAAGCTCAGCTGGATGCTAATAACACTTCATGCAGTATCTCAGGTGATAGTTAAATGAGGGGTGTGTGTGTGTGTGTGTGTTTGTGTGTGTGTGCGTGCATGCGTGTGTGTGTCTTATAAGGGAAGAGTCTAGTCATATCATTTGCCATATAGGCACACATAATAGAAGTCACACATAGAGAAGTCACATCTCTGATCACACATAATTTGTCTCTAAAATAAGGGATTTGAGCTAGATTTCATCTTTCAGGGTGTCCCCAAGAGCAGCAGTATCCCCAAAATCTCCTCTGGGAGATTACTAGAAATGCAGAACCTGGGTCCTCACCCAACACCTACAATCTTAACCAGACCCGGGTGATTCATCTGCATCTTCTGGTTTAAAATGCACTGAACTAAGTGTGCTCACATTACTGCAAATCTCAAAACGTAGAAATCAACAATTAAGTTATCATAATCCAAGTCTGCCTAATTTTTTTCTTCATACCAGACTAAATTAAATTTGCAAACATTTTCTAAGGTTACAGATGTCTGTAGAGTTACTGAGAGAGGAGAACAGTAGTAATCAGGTCTTTTTATCAATTTCCTAGTCTATGACAAATGCAGTCCTCCTCTGGTCTTCTTGCTCCAAGTCCTTTCTCTCCTGAATTATTTCTCCAAAGTTTTACTCTTCTGTTCACAAATCTTTGGTCTGACAATTGCTATATTCTGACATCCTTGCTTCAAGTCTTATAATTATACTTAATTGTATATATATATATATATATATTTCCTTTCAAGACTTTATTTTAAAATGTATTCCCTAGTTTAAAAAAAAAAGAAAATGAGAGTTTATTTATCCCTGGCATTCCCATACTTTAGGTATTTATTAGAAAACTATATAATTTATATAAGAAAAATATAAAATAAAAAATTAGCACCAAAAAAAAAAAAATTACTCTGTTCAGTAATAAAAGAAATGTGACTTAGAGCAAATAGTGTTTTTAAACTATCAAGTTGACCAGGATTGAGAATATTGTTCAGGGTTCAAGCAAAACAAAGGTCTCTCTCAAGGTGGAGGCATACAAAATCATCTCCATTCTAAAAGGAAAAAAATACTAATCAAAATTATTTTTTATTACATTTTCAGAAATTTGTCTTAGGAAACTCTTTAAGAATGTACACAGATACATAACTACAATGATGGTCACCAAAATGCTGTCTCTATTAAGAGGGTAGAAAAATTTGAAATGATAAAAATATCAAAAATGTGAATTAGATTTATACTTAAACCAAAATCATACAGTAGAAAATTTATATGGCAAGATATTTGCAATATATTCATATTAATAAATTCATAGGATATGAATCAATGTATTATAAAATAATATGATGACACCTTAGTAAAATAAAGATGTATATGTGCATGGATATATTTGGTTTGAAGAGAATATAAACAAATGGTTATCAGTTGTTCTAAAATTACTAGGACTTTCCTTTCTTCTTTTTTTCTCTATTTTATTACTTATATTTAATAGTTGTAGCCAACTAAAATAGAAAGAGGAAAAAGCATTACTAATTTTCAAGAGTAGAGTTTTCTCCCTAGGTTGATGGGTGAGGAGGAACTAAAACCTAAAGGAAAACTCATCTTGCTTTTTTCAATTTTCTATTTTTCATTGCTTTCAGATGAAAACACTACATTAGGAAATCACCTTTGACCCATAGTGACCTCCCTGCTCTAGTCACACTCAGTTATATGGAGACTGATTATACACTGAACAGATTTGTAACTGCTCTTGTTTCTTATGAGAAGACAGTACATAGGCATTTCTCAATATTTTCCCTAAGCCAGATTTTATTTCTTTTTGGCACATTTTAGCCATATTGCCAAGGGTTCAAAGCAACTGTGTGTGTGTACTTATTAATGCCACTCAGCTTGCCCATTTTCAGCAACAGCACTTATAACAAGTGTTAAAGTAGTTGAAAATGATTGAGTAAAGCTTGAAAAAGAATAAGAGGTTTTTTTCAATTTTTTACGTCAACAACTAGTAAACATCAGTTACCCTACATAGGAAAACCCTGAATTGCTGATTTCCACAAGGTTAAAATAGACATTAACATTTTTCAAATTAAGATAAAAAAGAAATATGTTACTTATAATTTTCATTTACAAACAAAATGAACAATTTTGAAACAATTTGAAAGAATTTTTCATAATTTTTTTTCATACTAAGAAAAAACTAGAACAATGAGAGTTCAAGTATTTTTTAGGTTATTTATGATCCAATGCATAAGAATCACTACCCTTAACATTTATAAGCTTATTGCTCCAGTCTATTTTCTATTATAAATTACTCATGTATGCATAGATACAAAACTTGAATCATACTACTATTGCTTTACAACCATTTCATTTGAGAACAAGTTATAGGATACTATTTAATAATATGAAAGTAACATGCAGAAAATTTACTTGTCAAGCTGTCTACAGCTTATTTTCTTTTCAGTTTTTTTATGTTGAAATGTTCAACTCAAAGAATAATTGTACTAAGTAATACAAAGAAATGATTAAGGGTCTACTGTAATAAAATAGACTCATCAATTAAGTTTAAAATTCTCACCTAAAAACTTAGAGAGTCATACATTTTAATTTGTACGTGAATCTGCACATGAAACAAGTTAAAATTCTGTTTCCAGAGGTTGGGAACAGGGCTTAAGATTTACGATTGAACACTGTGGCAGACTGCATGCATCAGATTCGCAGATCATGTTCCAAATAGGGCAAAAGTAAACAAAACAACTTTATTACCAGGCAGTACATTTTTACATGAAAATGGGGATGAAATTACAGTGGGAAAGAGAACCAGAGAGGGTTTAGGATAAGCAATCCAAGCCCTCTCTGCCATTATCCCACTGAGGGCCTGGAACAAATCCCATGATCTTTTTGGGCCTCAGTTTCCAGAATACTAATATCAGCAACGGAAGTAGCAACTTGCTTTTCTAGGACATAAGGTATATTTTTAATAAAAAAATTCAACAAATTCCAAATCTTCAGAACGAACAAGCTCTAGTTGGTTTAAATTCAGTAAGCATATTTATTTTAAAATGTTCAATGTTTTCCTGCTGAGAGTGCAATCCCAAATAATTACCATGTGATTATAAAGAAAATGAAAAGTCAAATTACCTCTATGAGGTGACCCTTTCTCTTTATGAAGTCAGAGGGTGAATGAATCAGTAAACAAAGAATGTGGCCAGAGAACCATGATTCAGGAGATGGAAATATCCCTTCTCATATAGAAATTGATAGACTACTTTTCCACCTCAGGCATGGCCTTGGGCAAAATATACTCTTTTTGAATTTGGATGAAGCAATTTTTCATTTAATTTCAACATCTGGCTCTGAATTGATGAGATGCGAAGAAAACTCTAGCATTGTCTCTTGTTTGAAAAAGCATTCAGTTTAGTAGTAGCAGAGTTCCCCCAAAATGAAAGCGGGTTCAAATGGAATATCCTAAATCCAAAATGATAACTAGTAAACAAAATACCATTGCTTCACAATCTGTAAGTGGCAAACTAGAAAGGATGATTTGATGATTTTTTTTTTAATAGGGAAGCTAGAACCCACATTTAACTTGACTGAGCCTTATGTAAACACAGTCATTTACTTTCTCATAATCTTGGGGATCAGGTGTGTTTGAAGCAGCTGAATATCCAGGGGTCACCTTTTGCCAGCTGCCTGAGCCCTACTGATTTTGATCGCTGTCTCTGGCAGATGTGATATGATTCTTTTTGCCAGCTCACTCCTCCAAGTCTGCTAACTCAGTGCGCTCTCATCTCACTAGCAAGGCGTCTGCTGCTGGGTGAAAAGGCTTCCTCCTGCCAAAGGCAAATCTCTCCTAGGAAGGGCAGGGCCCTGTCATCTTCGGACAGCCTGGGCTCCAAAAAAGAGGCAGCTTTCCCTCTGGTCCTTGTGTCAGACTCAAAAGCCTGACCAGTTTCCATCAGCTGAAGCCTGTCCTTAATTGGCATAGGTCAGTAAGTGTTGACCAAGTCCAGCAGTGGAGGAAAGCAGAGCAAGATTAGAAAGATGCTACTTTCACCAAAGCAACTCATTTACTGCTGAGTTGGTGGTTTTCTGTGTGCCCTGGACGGTCTCATGAATAGAATTATTTCCAACACCCAAGTGCTGACATAATGTCCAGGTACCTACCCGCTCTCACTGATTTTTTTCTTGCTAGTAATTTATTTTCTTATTTAGTAAAAGGCTCTAGTTAAATGTTTTCTCTCACTCCCTCCCCTATATAAAAAGATCCATCCTTTCTACTTTACTACCTATGAATTGTGAAGAAATAAAATCTTGTTCAATGCCTCTCATTTTTGGATTTGGGATATTCCTAGAGTTACCTTGGCTTTCCATTAGAGAACACGCCAAGCATTCAACACACACACACACACACACACACAACCCCTCACTTGAAAAAATAAGCTCATTTCTTTTCACTCACCTGTTTATCCTCAACCTTTTCTTATTGCATTCCATCCATGTAACTTTCAAAACACAACTTTTAAAACTGGAAGGGGACTTCACTACACATAGAGTAAGAGATGAGTAGACTGGGGTCCATAAAGTTGAGGTGACTGCACAGGGCCATGCAGAAGTTCTACCAATGACTTTACTTCCTGTTTGATATGAGAAAGAGAGATCACAGGTAGCAGCTAAAAACCAAGTCTATTAGACCAACTGGGTCTCACCACTTACTGGCTTCCTCCTGGGTCACTGGGACGTCAAAGGCAACTCTCCATCATACCAATACAGCTAGTGTTGGTAATACTCTCTAGTGCAATAGTGAGTTCTTTTTCATGGATAATTTCTTACATGGAAACTGGTATGTACAGGAATGTAAATTGGTATTTACAAAAGTGTAGGTATCCCAACATTATTACAGGCACACTACTCCAAATATGGCACCTTAGCATATTGAATATCTTAAATTGAAGGAGTTTGATGTAGGAAGGTCACAATGACATTCTCCAACTTGTTCATTTTCCTCTGAAACGAAGCATAAAATTTTCATGTTTTTATGGCCCTCTCCCTTTATTAGGAGAAAAAGAAATTCCTAGTACCAGAGATCAGAGTTTGGGTTGAGAAATCTATACAGTCAAAACTTGTTAAACTCACCCTTGTCTGACTTGTTACACCCCAGTCAAATACCACTGTTTTGTCAACTCCTTACTAGGTTTAATCTAAAGGATATAAAAGCTTCCCACATTGCTCATTTTTTCAGGTCCTTAATTTTTGATGAAGGTTCCCATGAACATAGAAAATTTCAATAAAATATATATGCTTTTATATAGTCTCTTAACCAGTTGCATTCTCAGATTCATTCAGGGACTCATGGAGGATCAAGGCAAACCTTTGTTTCCCTAAAAAGTACCACCTTTATTGTTCATTTACCTTATTGTATGCATCTAAATAAGTAAGAAAGTAATGGTCCTCAATTTGGTAGATAAACAGATTGCAAATTTTTTTTCTAAGTACATTTTTAAAAAATCCACTTATAAGAACATCTTATAGAAAAACATTAAAATGAAAGTAGTAGAAAGGGCATAATTTGAACACTTAAAAAAGGCTTTCGCAAAAATAATGCTTCTGATGAGAAAAAAATCCCTCTTGGAAAAATATCAGTAGAGACATGGAGTTTGAAAACCCTTGTAATTCATTTTCTTTAAGACAAAACCTCTCACTAGAACCATATGGAGTCCTTTTCCTCCCATTGCCATGGGGGCCAAGGAAATGCCAGGTTCAGGGGCTTTGAATGTGAAGCCAATTTCTGATGTTTTCAATGATGCAGCTGCCAATCACTGGAACCCTAGTCAGTGTTCTTCAATTCTGCACATGTATTCAATTTGCCAGAATTAGGATTCCAAAAATTATCAAAGGTAGACAATAGACAAATCTTTAAAATGAAACATAGCCTGTAATAAAAAAAAAAAAAAAAAGCTCTATTCTTTGTCACAAAATGAATCTGTACTTCTGGCGACATCCACAATTGTGGTGAGAAAAAAGATCAAAAAGCTTAATAAAACATCAACATGGATTTTAGCCGCACAAATTGTGCCCAAATTTACAATGGCAATGGCCCTCCTCTGCTTTGGAATTCAGGCTGTGCATAGAAGGAAGGTGCCAATAGAGGCAGAGACCAACTGAAGCAGGCCAGGAAGCAAAGGTCCTGGGCTGTGTCAAGACAAGGATGCTGACAACCCAGGATGTCTGTGTCAGACAAGTGGGATTTCAGGGGAGACAGTCACTGTCCTTAAGTGTCCGAAGGGTTGTCATGTTTGAAGAGAGACTAGAACTGCTATGGGACATCAGAGGGTCAACCGATTGGAAACAACGGCAAACAGACTTACACAGCCTAAGGAAAATTATTTAACTCTAAAAGCTATCCAAAAAAATAGAACAGAGAAAGAGTAACACCATTTTTATGAGCGGGGGTTGTTTCCCTGCAGTGGGAAATATTCAGAGAAAGCAGGTGAAGATTCCTTAGTCAGTGAGGCCCACATTCCAATGGAGTCAGGCCAGATAGATTAACAAAAAGAAGATGATGCTCTAAGTTCCAACTTGGCATGGAAGAAGCTGATATGATAGTCCTGTTCTATGATCTCGAACATCTGCTGTCTTCCCTGTTTTGTTTTGTCCACAAATGAAGCCATTACATACACTGAACTCAGAATACCCTTTCAATTTAATAGATTGTGGCATCTATCAATAAACGTATCTGGGCTTATGCTTAGCATTGATTATGGCAACTGGCATTTATTGAACATTCAAAGATACTGTAAAATTATGAAGTAGATGGTATTATCATACTCACATTACAGATAGGGAAACTAAATTTCAGGGTTGCTATGTAATTTGTCCATGTCACTTGGTAAGGGAGTCAAAGCCGTATTTCTAACCCAAATTGGTATGGTGGACTGCAAACAGCTGAAACTTACATTTTAAATGTATTTGCATTTTGCCATAGGTGTCTTTGCTTCATTGACACATCCCATGTCTAGCATTTGACAGAATTTCAAGGGTTACCTTGGAGATCAGCATCATAAAATTGTTACCCTGCCAGATCTGCTGTCCTGATATTAAAGTAAGCCTCCCTACAAAGCTTTCTTTCAAGGTCTCAGACTCACATGTAAACAGATATTTTAGACAACTAGTATTTCATATTTTTGAGCCCAAGCTAGAGTCTTTTTTTTTTTTTCGCTCCACTTCCTGGGGCTTATGTCCTATTCCATATGTAAAACTTCTTCCTTCTCACCAAAATATTTCATTCTTAATATTCAACCCCTCATTTCCTTGCCTTTCTTTACACTCTTATCCCTGTTACCTCTAAGACAGAGACATTCCTTCTCCAAGGAAATGACTTCCTTGCTCCTCCACCTCATCCCAAGATTTCAGTGTGTTTCACAAAAAAATTCATTCTCTTTCTCTTGACTCCCTGCTATACATGCCCGTTAAAGCTCCATCATAGATCACTGCCAAACCGTCATTTCTTCATCTTCTACATGGGTTGCTGATGTGTGTGCTGAAAACCAAACTGCCATAAATGTACCGCATCCACCCACTGTTTCTCCCCTCTACAGTTTGTAGATATTCACTTGATCCCTCCATCCTTCCCTTAGCCAGTTCCCAGACTGCCACTTTTCTCCACACATTTTTAAATTCCACTCTTCTGCTGTTAAGTGGAACTTTGCTTCTTATTTTACAGACCTCAAATTTTTCACATTACCTACGCACTCTCAGACAGGAAGGTCCCTTATTAATAGAAGAAAAAAAAAAAAAAGAACAAAGGAATGACATCAAAGCTAGAAATTCCATCCACTTCTTACCAAACCCAAACTGTCATCTGCACTCCTTTTCTTCCTAGAATCATATTGTGTTTACTCTACTCAATATTGCATTAAAAGGTTAATCATATACATGTTATGCATATCTAATGTGCATGTCTCTGGTTCTACCCTTTTTCAGGAACTTTATTCTATTAGAGTTGTAATTTTTCTCCATGTTCTTTGACATATTTTCTCTCATTCTTAACAGATTTTAAGGGTGTTCAAATCTCTCTCAAATTCCCTTTAATAAGACCAAAATTACATAGAATTAACTCCTGTATATGGAAAAGAATCCGGAACAGAACAGAAGGTCTGTCTTTGTGTTTCAGTGGGACTGTAACAACGCATTTGCTGATTTAGAATTGACTTGCCAATGTTCTAGAATTTTATATTACTATCTAACACTTTTATGTTGTTTTATATTGCTTTTGTAAAAGTGTGCTTTTCTTAACAAAATCCACGTTTTGTTAATTTTCTTAACAAAATCCACGTTTGTTTTTTTTACATCCAATCACTAGTTGAAATGGAAGCGTGCCCTGTCTGAGCACATCAAGGTTTATACTATCTTGCCGACTCTGCGCGCCCTCTGCTGGCAAAACTCGGGCACAACAGTCAACAAAGAATAGGCTGACAGTTTGAAGGTTAAAAAACATCACTTGTACTTACCACTTTGCAGTTTGCAAAATGTCTCACGTCCATCGTTGCACAAAAACTAGCTAAATGAGACTCTGTCCCCACTTGAGATAATGTAGATCATAGATATGTGCTAATACAGCAACCCCTAACCCCAGTCACAGCTGAACAGGTGAAATAAAACTAGTTTGAGATGAAGGTCTTGTCAGTGTAATATATATAATATGAACCGTTGTTATGGGGGCAATAATTTTTAATGTAGTCAGTAGTTATTACTTTATGAAATGATAATATTCTGTATACATTAGCTGAAATAAAATATCTCATGGGAATTATTCTAACTTCAATTTTCCCTGTTAAATGTAATTACTAGAAAAATATTAATTATATGTCTTTTATTATATTTCTATTTTACAACATATCATAGATGCTTCATTGGAAAGTTATAGTACATTGTTAAAAGGCCACAGAAGGTAGGTAAAGGATGATTGAATGACTCCTGAAATCTTACAAATACTGGGGAATTAAATGGGGGAGGGAATTTTTTTTGCCAGTCTTGGAGAGGATTATTGAGTACCCAAAACTGCCACATTCCTTCATTCAAAGAGGAAACTTGGTGGGGGGTGTTCATAGGAAGAGTCTGTCCCCAGATTGACACAGCACTTCTTTCCTCAGACCAAGTATGGCCCACACCTAGCAAAGCAAATGTGTTTCAAGAGCTTCTCTAACAGGGCCATCTAGTGGTCTGATGGGGTGAGAGCAAAAAAATAGGACACTGAATGATGGGAAGTGCAAAAGACACTGGGAATCCTGTGTCACTAACCAGCAGGGATGGAGCTGAAGGAAGCTGACAGCAGACAGGGCACATCACTCTAACTGCCCTGTGGGCCCACCACCAGCCTCCCAACTTATCATCTTTGCAAAATTTTCAAGGAAAAATAAAGCCCTCATTCACAAATCTAAACCTGAGCCAAGTAGCACTCATTTGAAATATTCATCACTACAAACAGATAGGTTGTATGTAGGTAACTGGTATTTATTAATTAATTTATCAGACCTTAAGATTCTTATTGAAATAAATTTCAGGATGCAAGATGAGGTCCTTTCTGCCTGGGAAGCCACGTCACCAAACAGAATCTTAGATCAACTTTACTGTGGCTGTAAATGTACCACTTGACCTGAAATTCTCCCAAATACCTGCCAACCCTGGGTTCTATTCAGACATCCTTTTTCCTTCTTGCCCTGAGCAAGGTTGACTGTATGGTCCCAGATAATCAGATATTTTCTATCTTGCTCTTCCTTGCTCTTTAATGAAAACTTGCGACCCCTCTTTGCAGCTGTCCAAAAGGAAGCTGACTGCTTCATGAGAAGTGTTCAGTAAAGTTTGCTTGAATAGCATAACTTGTCCTGTTTAAACATTTTCTAAGTTTGTAGACATGAGGATGAAAGGTTGTCCCTTTAATTTTTGCACTCCACTCCCTAGTACACAGCTCTCAGATGTAAACAAACTTTATTTTACAAGTGTGTGTGGGGGGGGGGTGCAGGAGGAGGGATGCACACAAGTGCACATTAAGTTTCTGGGTAGTTATATTGGGTATCTGCAAGGAATGGTAGGCTTTGGAGACTGTAGAAATCTAAGTGCACAGCATAAAATCCTGGGATACAAGGGGGGAATAAACTAAGGCAAGATTTTGAACTGTTTTGACCCTCCAAATCAAAACTTACATAGGCAAAAGTAGGACTAATTTTTCCCTAATATCTGATGATGGTGAGCAATTTTCCTGTGCATATTAGCTCTTTTTTTCTGTTTTGGTAAAAAACTGAAATATCTTGCCCAAACCTATTTGGTTTAACTTCCAACTGATTGAATTCTAATTTTATAATTTATTCTAGGTTCAATTTCTACAATAGACAATCTGTGCTTTTCCAGACCCCAGCTTGCTTTCACTTTTCACCACATTGGTATTTTAAATCAAAGTTTTAACTTAAAGTGCAACTTGTCAATGTTTTTTCTTGCATCTTTTTCACATTTGAGTAGTACTGATAGAAACTTTTCCAAAATCAGGTTCAATACTTTTTCCGATGCTTTCTGGATATTTTAGTTCTTACATTAATGTGCAATTAATGATGTGTTTTGAGTTCATTTTTATAGGTGCTGTAGGATCAGTATCAAAGTGCAATTTCTTGCATAACCACGATCCCATCTCCCAAAACAATTTGTTGCACATATTATCTTCTCACCATAAATTTCCTTGATATATTTACCCTAAATCAATTGACCACTTTGTAAGTCTGTTTTGGACTTTAAATTCTATCTCCAAGTCAATAGAGCATTCATTTAATTAGTGTAACTTTTATGTTTTTTTAAATATAAACATATGACTTTAATATATTAAAACAGATGTTTTTCATGAGTTCATGAAATCAAACTTATAAGCCTGCAACATAATTTTTATTTTTTTAAATGTTTATGATTTTCTTACAGCTTTGGTCACATTTGTATAATTAGTGATCCCATTATGTATGGCCCTTCCTATTTCCCCTTCACCTTCAACCCTTTCTGGTCACTCCAACTCCCCTCTCTCTGGGAGTTGCTGGTTGGATAAAGTTGTTGGTCAGTTGGTCTTTGTTTAGCCCATTGGGCTCTTCCTTTATCTGATAAATGTTCTTTCCCTGGATGAGGACCTGAGTTCCTGTGACTTGTTAGTCCATGCTGGTTAAATTTCCAGGAGTAACTTTGAGGCGGGTGATCAGTCCAAGCTCATTTGCTCTTGTAGGGCATGTGTGTGACATTGTTCTCCAGGCTCCTTAATTGTGGCATTTCCTGTGGTGACGTCTCCTTTTCTCCAGACCCATGGGGTTACTGGTTTTCATGCCTCCTCATTCAAGCTGTTTGTCTCCTCTGTTCTGGTGTCTGTTCCATGGTGCTGCTTCCAAGCCTTATAGTTCTGGCCTCTGGCGTTGGAATCCCAACTCTTGGTCATTGGCATTAGAGGGATTTGCTGGTGGGCAAAGGCACCTGTAGGTTTGTCCAGCTGCTCTCCATTCTTGTGGTTTACAGTTCTGCTGGGACTGCGGCCTCTTCTCTGTGGCTTTCCTTCCTGAATGGGAAAGGACAGCGCTTCGCTCACCATGGTAGCATTTCTGGATCCAGGTCTTGTTTCCCTTAGAATATTGTAGGTGAAGCTCTTTGCCAGGTCACTTATGTGACTATTCTCAAAGTTATGTCTTGTGCTTCTGGTCTTGCTCAGTTTGGGTCCTACCCAGGTGATGATCATGCTCAGGACTTTTGTTTTTGCTTTTTTCCCCTCTGTGTCGGCCAGTAGGTTACTGGTTTTCTTATTTTCGGTGAGATGTTAGGAGTGGAAGTGACAAGAGGGGAGACAACCCCACTGCTGGTAGCCCCTGCCAGCAACCAGGGCCACGGCAGGGGCCCTGATGGGAATCTCACTCGCCCTCAGGTCTTTCAGCAGGGAACGCAGGCTAATTAGTGTAACTTTATGATAAATCTTAGAATACTCCATTTTTAAACTATGTGCCTTTAATTTCATTTTCCTGCCTTATTGACTAGGTACCTCAATAATAGTGTGTTAGTCTGTTCAGGCTCCTATACCAATATGCCAGACTAAATGGCTTGTACACAACTGTGTGTTTATCACAGTCCTGGAGGCAGAGGACCAAGGTACTGTATCCTCATATGAAAGAGAAGTGATCTGTCATATAGCATATCATACCATCTGACCCAATGACCCCTCTTGATCAGTTTTATAAGGGAAATCATTTCATTCATCTCCCAAAGCTTCACTTCCAAAGGCTATCAACTTAGGATACTAGTTTTTGACACATGAATTTAGCAAACATTAAGATTCAGTTCAAAGCAAATGGTAAACAGAATTTGGAAGAAGATATCCTTGTCTAGTTCCTGATTTTAGGGGTAAAAACATCCACTTTTTCACTATTAACATATCATTACCTTTCCTATGATTTTGATATATCCACTCCAGTCATCCTTAGGTTAATTTGTCATATTGTAATTTTCTACAAGTAAATTATTCATGTGTTTTTTGAATACACATCATCGCATCTTCCTTTTTTACTGAAGCTGAAAATGTCTCTTTCCATAGCTGTGCTTAAGGCATTTTACTGTAATATATGTTTGTAATTTATTAACCACTTTAATTTTTGCTTTGTAGTTGTCTCTTTGATTTGTAGCTTGGTCTTTCCCTTTTTCCACCTTTACAGTCCCATTTGATCAAATAACTTAAGTTTCATTTAATCACTAGTTTTATCCGTACTTTTTTGTTACATGTATTTTTGGTACTAATTTGCTTTTTTAATTTATCATAATCTATCTTCAAGTAATATTCTAGCACAGTTATAAGAATCTTAAAATATGTTATCCACCTTTTGTCCTTTGTGGTATTCTTGTCATATTTCATTTCTACCTATGCTACTTTTCAATTAAAAATTTATTGAGTTATAATTAACATATAACTCCAAGCGTACAACATGGTATTTTAGTATTTTTATGTATCATGACCACTGTAATTAGTCCAAATAACATCCATCCCCATGAATAGTTATATATACTTTTTCTTATGATGATCACTTCTATAAAAAACTACCAGAGTAATTTTCACTATAAAAAATCACCTAGAGAAAGGAGCAACAGATCTCTTGCTAATGTGAATCTTAGACCTCAAGGCAATAAAATTGTGGATATGGGCTTAGCATTGTCTTTGGCTGGAGTGTTTAGTACCTAATTCTAACACTCATGCCAGGAATGGATAGCAGAGGGGGTTAGACACTAGATTGCCTGCAGACCTTACAATAATTTCAGTGCAATCAGGAGCACTGCAATATAGCACAAAACCCCCTACCTAGTGGCAGATCACTCTAAGATATAATTTTACTTTGAGAGAGCCAATCAAAAGAAATGGGATTCTCAAGTTTAAAAACACTGAGTGTGCCAGCTTCTGGTATACCTGCTTATTTTATATTTAAGAACTATGATCCTGGAAGCTGCAGCTATCTACCAACCTGGCAAATTTTTATGAAGACAACCTAGGATTAGAGTAGCCACTATGGGGAACATGCCAATTAGATAAGAATGTTCACTTAATGAACATTCTTGCAAGAAAGATTACCCAAATAAAATAAATGGAGAGGATCTACTTAATTGGCAAGTAAAAGTCTCCAAAATTCTTCTAGATTCTGATGTAGCTTTATTGACTTGTTGCAAAAAGCTAATGAAATTTTAAAGTCGCACATAAGAGGTACTTAAAACAAAAAACTTACTATGCTTCCTCTTTCTTTACCTGAATACTCACAATCTACTAAAGTTCTATCTGAAATGCTTTTCTACTGCAAAGAGACCAAAGGTCCAACAAAATAGCCTTAAATCTACAACAGTACAAAGTCCAGAAATCTAAATCATCTAGGCTGCCCTCATTGCTTGCTCTTACAGGTCCATCCTCATAAAACTGGTCCAGAAATTAGAATTTCATTTTCAATCAACCAGGATGGTATGTTGAAGTATTGCAAGGAGTCTCCCAGATATGAACATGAGGACAGAGATAGACAAAAGAGGCAGATCTCTCCAAATCAGGGGTAGAGGTGGATGAGCAAGTTATTTATAAGGTTCGAGCCACTCCAAGATGAGTGGTTTTCCACATCTGCCTGCCAAGTCCTGAAAGTGCTTACAGAAACTTAAAACAGTGTTCAGTCATGTAGTGTATAACGTTGAGATAGTCACAACATACATGGCTATCTCAAGATTGTTTCCTCTGGCTATGGGAAAGGTAAGCAAAACACATACTCAAGAGACCAGATAGAGATGAGGTGCCTCTAATTGTGGGAGTGCAACCTGTAGGTGGACCAGAAGTCACATCGCATTGATGATTTCCCCCAATACACTGAAAAATATATTGTCCTTGAAGGTTTTATCAAATCTTTCCTCAGCAATTCAAACATCCCCCTGACTACACTTAAAATGGGGGCCTCTCAAAACCCTCCCAGGATTGACATACCCCATGGGATTCTCTGGGAAACTGGCACACTAAACAACTACAGAGAAACTAAAATGAAAAATAATGGGAAATAACAAATTATGATATAAACCAGAGTTATACCCTTCATTAAACTGATTGATTCCAGAGTTTGCTGGTGGAATCCCACAAAACCGACAGAAGTAGAGTGAGGATTATTTCCAGAGTCATCTTTTCCAGATCTCTGCAGTCCCTGGTCAAGAATGGGAAGTAAAATTTCATAATTTGCCTTGCTTTTCAAATACTTGTGAATTTGGTTTGAGACTACACATTTGTTTCAACTCTTTCTCTCCAGGAACAAATTTTTCCTTTTTATTTATCTCATTTTGTCACCGGAACATTTTAATTTCCTGCCTTCTTGTGGTACACAAGTTGTTGCATATTCAGACAGTTCAACCATTAGGTTGGGGGCTCAGAAAAGTGGGTATACCACTGTGGAAGTAGTGTACATTTAACTCAGCTCGAGCTTTAGGAAAATTATCTATCTTTTTTTTGTTGTTGTTGTTAATTCTTGCAAGTGGTTGGGCTCTTCAAAGCAGTTTCCTTAGCATCCTCTTTTGGGTTGCTTCTTGCAAGCTAAGGGTCATTCAATACATCCAGGAATATTTACTATTTATCTTATCTAAACATTGACTATATACTTAAGAGGATTTTTTAGTGTCTCCAGGGTCAGAAGTTAGCATAATTGGAAACTGGTATTCAGGGTCTAATGGGAAATATTTGTAGCCTTGTCCCCTGCACTAAATGCAGCTGTGCACCCAGAAGGGACAAAAACACATTCCAAGGAAAAATAGCTCTAACAAGAGCATAAGATGTTCTGGTTTTCCAGTTCAATTAGGTAGCCTGTTACAAAATTAACATACAGAAATCAATAGCCTTCCTATATGCAAAGAATTAGTCAGAAGAAAAGAAAATTTAAAAAATCACTCCATTTACCATCACACTAATGAAAACTAAATACTTAGGAATAAACCTAACAAAAGACATGAAAGACTAGTACAAAGAAAACTATACTGTTAAGAGATAAAAGGCATATAGAAATGGAAAGATATTCCTTGCTCATAGATCAGAAGAATTAATATTATCAAAATGGCCATCTTATCAAAAGCAATCTACAGATTCAATTAAATTGCAATAAATATCTCAATGACATTCTTTAAAAAACCAGAGCAAATACTACTGAAATTCATATGGAAAAATAAAAGACCTCCAATAGTCAAAGCCCTTCTGAACAAAAGAAGAGAGAATGGAAGAATCACTCCCAGCCTTCAAATTATATTACAAAGCCATAGTAATTAAAACAGCATGGGACTGATCAAAAACAGATACACAAACCAATGGAAAAGAACTGAATACCCAGAAATAAGGCTACATATGTATGATCAACTTATTTTTGACAAAGGGGCAATGAACATACATTGAAACAAGGCAATCTCTTCAATAAATGATACTGGAAAACTGGACCACTAAATGAAAAAAAAAATTAATCGAGACTACTTCCTCTTACCATGCACAAAAACCAACTCAGAATGGTTAGAAGATTTGCATGTAAAGCCTGAAACCAAAAAAATGTATCAAGGAACATATGAGCAAAACATTCCAACACTTACATCTCAGAAAACTCTTTCAGGACATACATGTACTTAAAAAAATGAAGGAAAACAAACTGTTGGGATTACATTAAGCTAAAGAGCTTCTGTACAGCCAAAGAGACAATAACCAAAACAAAAAGATACCCAAACAAATGAATAAATTTATCTTGCCATACAAGAAATAAGGATCTGATAGCAATGATCACAAAGAACTCATACAACAAAAGCAAACAAAAAACCCGATCAAAAAATGGTAAAAGAGTTAAAAAGATACTTCTCCAAAGAGGTAATACAAATGGTCAACAGGCATATGAAAAAATGCTCAGCATCACTAATAGGGAAATGCAAATCAAAACCATAATGAGACACCATCTTACACCAGTAAGAATGGCCCATATCAAAAAAAAAAGAAAAAAGAAAAAAAAAAGGCAACAAGAAGTGCTGTCATGGATGTGGAGAAAAAGTAACATTTGTACATTCCTGGTAGGAAAGCAAACTGTTCAAGTCATTATGGAAAGTTGTGTGGCAGACCCTCAAACTACTGAAAAATGGAACTACCATTCAATCCAGCAGTTCCACTTCTGGGAATCTACCTAAAGGATACCAAACACTAATTCAAAAAGATGCCTGTATTCAGATGTTTATGCAGCATTATTTACAACAGCTAGGATATGAAAACAACCCAAATGCACCAATAGGAATAGATCAGAAAGTTGTGGTATATGTACATGATAGAATGTTATTCACCAATCAAAAGTGACAAACTTGATGGAGCTGTGATAACATGGATGGATGCAGAAGGAATAACGTTAGCAGAAAGAAGTCAGAAAGAAAAAAGAAACACTGGATGATCTAACCTATATCCAGGATATAGGAAAAACAAACAAAAGGACAAGTAAAATTTTAAAACTTGCTGACAACAGAAGCATAGAGCAAGAGAGAAGGGTAAAATCAGGGGAGGGATGGCACAAGAGATTAGGTTGACGGTTCTCAGGTAACAAGATAGCAGGAGAATGCCAGGGTATACAATGATGTAAAACACATGTGCAAATTAAAAACAAATTAAAATAAAACAATTAAAAACAAAAGAAAACCAAAAAAAAACTCTGGTTTTCTATCTTAGTTGAAGATCTTTTCCCTAAGTCTCCTAAGAAGCAAATTGAGGATGAAGTAGTTGGATGTGTAAATCAGTCTCTTGATGTCATTTGGGTTGCAACTCAATTCCATAAGCAATTAATACTTATCTTAAAAATTGTATATTTATAAGAACAGAAATTTCACTTATTTTTTTTTTTACCAGCCCCCAAACCTCTTAGTTATCTCAAAAGGCGTGGGTGGAGGTAATTCTAAAACTTCTCAACTTAGAAAACAAAGAATTTCTTGGAGGAATTTTTATTCTTTCCCTGTGCCTTTGAGAAGCTAATGTTTTACTCCCTCTGCTGAGGGTCATCTTGTTAGCAGGCAGACTGAGTGGCATCCCAAGACTCTCAAATCTTACATGTTCTAAATAGTCTCTGTCATCTGCTACAATTAGACAAAACATACTTTCAGTGTGTAAGATCTTCGATAGAAAAGAACATTAATAAAATTAGTATGCAAGAGAACAAAAGAGCAGTTTTCAAATGAAGCACCCAAAATTACCCACTCCCTCGTGGGCAAATGCCCAACCAAACGAGGTTGTCCAAATAAAGTGGGGCCATTGAGTCCTGATAGCTTGCTACTAGTCTAAGGCATCTTCTGGTAGGGACCCACAGTGATGGAGGTTAAGAGTTGGGAAGTAGGCATCACAAAACCAGAAAAGATGGGGATAGACATGATTCACAATCATTAAGTTACAGAAAAGTGTCTGGAGGCACAGACTAGGGTGGAGATATGAAACTGATGAGGCCTCCTAAAGAGAAAAATACATTATGTATCAGTGCAATTTTTGCCCTGGCATGAGGCAGCATGCCTGCCTGCCTGTAACCACGCAGGGTTTTGTAGTTCGTTTTGTTTTGTTTTGTTTTGTTTTGTTTCCAACCAGCCTTCCCCCTTTGTAAAGCAGCAGAGGCAGCTCTCCTCCAAAGACGCCCACCTGGGACTGTGCAGGCCTTTTATCAAACCTGTTGCTTTTAGAAGCAGCTCTTTCTGCCTGCTTGTATCATGGCAAGGACCCTTTACTCCCCTTTCTTTGTTACAATAAACCTGTCCTTTTGGACATAACCAAATGTTTCTGCCTAATGGGAGAACTCACTGTGTGCCACTGAAAGGGGAGCTCTGATCAAACTTTTCTCAAGTAACCCAAGGACCCTGCTTTCTAAACCTAACACCTCTCCAAAACAACATCAAAAGGAAATGGACAGAAGAGGCCAGACACATCTGGAAGGAAAAACACCAAATCAAAACCCAAGTCAAGATAAAAGCTGCTGTCAGCTTCCTCAAGGGTCTCTCACTTATGTCTCTTTCAAGTGTCTCCATCCTTGACCTCCAAGTCCCTGGTAGAAGTCTAAGGCCAAGAAGCAAGTGTGGCTACTTCTTCACATGCCTCTGCTCCACTGGTCTCTTCCAGTTTGTCTCTCCTCCTTGCCATTATCATTTTTAGCTTCTTCTCCTTGTTCAGCTCCACCCTTTCCTGCATGGGGCAGGAAACTGCCCCTTTCAAAGTATGGGGATCACTCTAATACAATTTCTTTGAAACACAAACTTTTAGGAATGTAAAGCTTATCAACAGGAGAAACAAGCAAAAGGCTATTTGGAAACTAGAGAAATGAAAAATCTTTAAAACTTTACCACATATATTAGTGAAAACCTGAAGTCATCTGAGCAATCACCTAATCACCTTAACATCTACAAGAAACACAATTTGTATCCAACTTTATAGTTTTGAATTATCATACCTGCCTCAGTTAAAAATTAAAGCTCCAAGTTTAGATTATGTTGCAGAGATGTGTCACATTTTTCTATCTCTGAATGGTAGGAATATATTGCAAGTTTTCTGGGGAAACTGCCCCTGGTGGTCAAACCAGCCATCTTCACAGGCTTCACCTTTGTGTAGAAGTCTACAGAGTAAAGGATTATGTCAACCTTTCAAATAAAAAGGTTTAATAATGGAACCTAATCTTTGCCTCTCTGAAGGGTATTCTTTGGAGGGGAGAAGATTGGGTTCAGCATTGCCTCCCCTCGGCATCAGCTTATACTAAGCTTAGGACAATTTAATCAGAAGCCCCTCCTCTCAAGGAGAATTACATTTTCTTAATGTTACTTACCATATAAATGTAAATTCAAACTTTTGTTTATTTGGAACATCTTTTTCAGAGTAAGATGTGTGGACTGCTCCCCCAGGTTCCAACTCTCACTTTGACTCATTAATAAACTCTTCTTAGCATCTTATTTTTCAGTTAACAATGGCAGTGCCACAATAAATTTGTAATTGGTCTAAAGGCAAGTATTTATATAAAGCAAATATAGCCTCAGAATTATAAAAACATCTTGCAAATTTACGTGTCCTAGGATAATCTCTGGTGACTGATGGTTATCCAAAGACCACTAAAATTTTATCAACTAAAATAGGTTCCCGGCAGGGCATGGTGGTATGTGCTTGTCCAAGCGCTAGGAGGAAAAGAGGCTTGGGATAGCTTGAGTGCGCGGGCTCTCACTATGTTTCCCCGGGCAACACAGTGAGACCTGGTCTCAAAAAAGCAGCTGGGTGCCATGCGGGCACCTGTAATCCCAGCTACCTGGGAGGCTGAGGCTGGGGACTGTTTGAGTCCGCAGTATCCCGGACAACAAAACAAGACTTACTCTCAAAAAAAAAAAAAAATTACTGCCATCCACTGTATAAGAGACACTTGGTGTGATAGATACTTACAGAGCTAGTGTGCATAGAGGCAGGAGGAGAGGACTCAATAAAAACTAATAAAGCAGTCAAAATTACTTATCCTCTCACGGGCAAATGCCAGAGAAGGGTCACAGAAGCCCAAAAGTTTGCCACAGTCTAAGGCACCTACCAGCAGAGAACCACAGGAAGGAGTGAAAGGGGCCAGGTTAGTCTGGTAATAAGATGATAGATTTTTGCCTAGAACAAGTGTAAAGGCAATCTGCTAGGTGTGGACCAGATTACTGCAGTCAAAAAGCTTCAGATCAGCCAAATTTCAGTTGTACGATGAATAGATTCTGGACATCTAACGTATGGTGACTAACAGTTATATAATGTATCATATGCTTGAAATCTGTTAAGTAGGTATGTTCTCCCCACAAGTATAAAAAAGGTAATTACAAGAGACATGCTAATTGGTCTGACAATGGCAATAATTTCACAATGTGTAGATGTTACCATGGGTCACCTCTCAATAAGTCGTTATGTTGAAAATAAACATTGAAAAGGATTTCATACACTTTACTGAACATAATTTAGAACAGCCTATCTTAAATGTGCTCAGACCACTTACATTAGCCTGCAGTTGTACAAAAGCATGCATTACAAAGTTTTCATTTTTACAAGTGTTGAAAGCTACACAGATAGGCAATCTGCAGACATGATGGGATGCAAAGATAAACACAATATCCAAAATACACTCACATACTACTATAGAGTATATTTCCCCTCAAGATCACATTGCTGCCTAGGTGCTGAGGTTTGCTGCTACAGTCCAGCATCAAGAGTATTCTACTGTATCCTACAAAGTGCATGTTGTTTTCACACCATAATAAAGCTAAAAACTAGAAATTGGGCACCATCTGTACAAAAATCAAATATGTTGTGGAGACATTAGCTGTAATCTTTGTCAAAAAAAGGGGGGGTGGTAATGCAAAATCAGGAATCTGGTCTTTAAGACTGCCTAGCAAGTCTTAGCTTTGGAGACCCAACCAGGGCATGAGATTGCTCCTTCTGTAGCCCATCGGTCTTTGACAGCAAGAATCTTAGAACTTTAGACCTGCAGGCATCCTTAGAGATCACCAACTCACTGCAAAAGACAGTGGTGCCCCAGCATCCTGAAGCAAGTACACACCTGAGTCAGGATTTGCACCAATTATTCATATTACTGTAGTTTGCTTTTGTAGTTTTGTAGTGTATAGTTTGTGTTTAAGCATCAACCTAATTACAATGGGGCAGGAGGAAACAGGTGGTCTTTCTGCACTTTGAAATGTGAAATTTTTTTCAGACCCATAGACTTGTAGTAGTGATCCAGCCCTCTCCAATCTTTAAGGAGGGGCTTTCTAGTGAGTTACCTCTCCACAGAACATGGCTATGACCTTTGAGATACTCAGACTCAATGCTATTCCACAAAATTCAATCATACTGGACACTTCCTGCAACAGATTTAAATGCACTACCTTAATTACATATTTAATTTTGAATTGTTTAGAGGCATCAGTTTCCCTCCTTTAATTCTATAATCTAAAATAATAAACAATGTATCAACTTTTTTCAACTGTAACAACACCTGTATAACACTGTATAGGTAAGGTAGTGTGACATACAGCATGTAACATGTATAAAAGGTAGCTTGAATTTCTGTAACATCTGCAAGAAACTGAGTTCTAGAAAATTTGCTCCAGGGAAATTAAGGTGACCTCTTCCAAAATTGGTTCACTGAGTAGTGACTGATCTCCTGGAAGAGATCTGCTAAGTTTCTAAAGAATCAGTTTCTACATCATGACTATGGAGGCAAATGTTTTCAAAACAATATCTCTAAAGGTATAATGGTAAAGAAACTACCATGATTATTTTCAAAGTGCAATAGTGCCCAGGTATAGTGTGGACAAGAACAGCTGCTGTCATGGGGGCATAACTGAATCATGCAGATTGTGCCAACATCCACTTACCTGTTTTTCTCCCAATTATATCAACCAAGTTACCAACCACAATATATAAAACAAATTCACCCCACTAGTTTTAGATCTGATATTACCTGTTGAAAACTGTAAGGCCCTAGACAGTAATATCTTGTTATACAAGATAACAGAAAGTTGAAGGAATCAGAACAAGAAAATTTTACTATTATTAAATAATGATTAGTTACTTTATTAATAAGACAAAATCAATACTACTATAACTTTTAAGTGCTTGAGTGCAGCAAACATGAGACAGAAACCATTAACTTAACAAATGAATGAGTTTATTAAGAGAGAAAGACAAGACTGGTGTTTGCCTCAAACCATCCAGGAAAACAAGCTCACAGACTTAAACAATACTTTGGTTTAAAAATTATTCATAATATCAATGTCAAATCAGATGTTTAAAGAATGAAATGGGATGTGTTAAAAAACTATAAAAACACAAGCTTGCATAGATGAACTAATGTAGGTGCAATATTGGTTGAGTACTGAAGAGTATTAAATGACATACCACCTCAACCTTCCAAGATGCAAAAAAGTATTGGGACCATGTTTCTCATTTTCCTCAAGGTCATGAGAAGTAACAACTTGTGCTGTGTGAGGGTGAACTGAAATAGGCAGTTTCCAGCAGTCTAGTCCGGCTGGGTCTAAGACATACCCATCAATACCCCACACAAGTCACCTTTAAGGCATCCACAAAGTGTCCCTCACAGTTTCACTTAATCTCTAGATAGGCATGTGGTTTGAGGTGGCCTCTTTGTTTTCTATCCTCAGCAGGCAACTGTATTGCATTAAGGTTCTATTCAGTTCCATGAAGTAGCTATTTCAAAGCTGCCTTTCCCTTTGGGGCATGACTGCAAATTGATGAGCACTTCAGATAACATCTCAATTATTTTTAAAACATATCCACATTCCAAATGTCAAAAGGTTCTTATTAAAGAAGCAGAAACTGCCAGGGCACTATATAGTATCTCTCCAGAGAGTACTTTGTCAAATTGTAAGACAAATGACAGCACTGCCTCGAATTTCCTGAGCAACCTGATTTTATATAAGCAAATTCTTATACTTGTAATTCAGCACCTTTTCAAAATATTGTATTTTTGCTGGAATGAATTCTTCTGGGAGACCCCGTTATAAAGAATTCTCATTTTGGAAATTATTTTTATATGCTATCTCCCCACAATACTGCCTCATTATTTACAATATCTCATGAAATAAATATTGAGTTGCCTTAAAAGGCAGTTGAAAAATATAGTTATTTCTGAGAAAGGGCATTTGGCTTTCAGTTTATAGCAAGAGCGGAAGTTATAGCCTAAGGGGATTTGAGAGGCTTATATCAATCAAAAAATTCTGACATCAAAAATCCTCTCCTAAATTTAATAGCTAAAAACTATTTTAATAATTATGGTCTGAAATTCAACGCAACAAAACTGTATTCTAGGTATATGATGTGCAATTATGTATTTTCTCAACTGTCCACAGTTCTGAATCTGTGCTCTTTTGTGAAGGAAATGTCACTCAAATTCTGTCTTTCCATACTTCTATTCTTAATGTACGAACCTCAGCAATGAGTGATGGTGCACTAAATTACATAATTAATTCTGTCCTTACCTGTAATGTTGAAATCATCACAATACTGTGTCCCTATGCTATAAGGAGTTACTCCAAAAGGAAAAAACATTTACTAGCTTGTTAAGAATACACAAAAGTATATCAAATCTACTAGGGAAATGATTCTAGACAAAGTTCACAAATATATAAGAGAAAGAGAATGGCTTTTAAGAACCAGATATTTCAACATGATTATTTAGATGACTGTGTAAGTCTGTGGCATCCAATGAAACCTTAAACATGGGTATCTTCTCTATCATAGAAAAGTTTTCCTGGTTAATCTTCTCTTAAAAGTAATAAAATAGAAACATTGGTCCATCAACAAATCATCCATTTCAAGAACATGTCTCTCTTTTGGTTGGTCTCCGTTTTTGTTAATGGTATACATTTCAAAACACAAGAGTGTTGATAAAATACACAAAACAATGAATGATTTTACTGCACAATAGAACCTTTGGGAAAATCTACACAGTGATAATAAAAAATGAGGACAGCCAACTCTTGCTTATTCAGAAAGTGATCACCTGAAGAACCTGGTCAGGAATTCTCCCTCCTCCTACTAGGCTTTTCATGCCACTGTCACAGATTGAGAAATGACTTGAAATGCAATCTACCCATGTATACATAGGTCACCCACAACTCAGTGGGAAGTTCTCCAAAGCTCCCAACAGCAAGGACGTCTGGGGATCACCTGTGAATTTTATATCCCTAATGTAGAGGTAACAGTCGCTCACATAGAGGATAAGCAGTACACTGACTTTGTGGAAATCAAACTAATTTAAGGCAATACTGCTCTTTACAGACATTGCTGGCATGAGAGCAGGTCTCATCAGAAAAGTGATTTTGTAAAAGTGAGACTTTCCCAATTTATCTCCCCATCTCTGTATGTACATTTCAGCATTTCTAACAGCTAAACAGTAGGAACAAGAGCCCAGGCTCTTCCCTTAATTATCTTATATATCATTATGGATAAAGAGACTCCTCCCAGGAACTTGGATCACACTTTGTCCCATTCGGCATTATCAGGACAGTCTCCAATTTGCACCTCCTTGCCCATATTATCTATTATAGGCTAAGGAGGAAAAAATACTCTTATCTAAACAGTAAAATAAGCAGTCATGGCTTTAAAACTCACGGCTACCACCAATTATGAGGAGAAAAATAACACTATTCTATATAATCACGTCTCCAATTATGAGCAGTAAGTAACAGACAAACTACATCAGAAATCTGTTTTATGACTGTTTCTAAAAGCCAATGTTGTCAGAATATGGCACAGTATGTACACTGAAATCCACCTGAACACAGTTCCCATCAATATTAACATTCCCTACACAAATACTATTTTCCCCAAAGGGAAAAAAAGTCTTTGAACGCAAGTTCTACTCTATATTCTTAGTCCTTTAAAAAGCCAAATACACAGTAGTCTCACTCCTTTCATAAACTGAGTCACAAATCATCTATCAAGAACAATCACCCTTGAGCAAATGAATATTCTTGGTATTCTTCAAAATGATTTTTATACAATGGCAACACTCTTTAAAAATCAAGGCTGAACCACGCATGTGGTGAGCCGAATGCACCATTATTATAGGTGTTTTCAAGAACAATTTGGCACAAGACAAAATTTAGAGGATATGTGACAGCATAAAGAAATAATTATCAGTTAAAGGCTCATTTTTATATTGAAAAGTTGTGACACTGAGGAAAAGGTATAGGCAATATCAGTAATGAATATATTCATTACCCAGTTAGGCTGCAGGACCATAACAGAGCACATAGGGAAACTGGGTCCAGTTCATAATTTTCTAGTGAGTTCAGCGGCCCAAGATCACATTCTGGAATATGCTGATTTAGATCAAGTGGCCATTGCTATTCTGAAAAAGTATTCCTCCTGGAGTCTCGATTAATTTTTATTTTGTTTTTCATGTATCTATGATTAAACATTATACAATTTTTTGGCACTTCATTTGTCTATTGCTGGTTGTTGTAAAGTCACTTGAGAAACAATTCAATTCAATGGCATGCAAATTCAATTTCTAAAAACCCCAGTGCTCTTTTAAATTATGTATACTGTCCAGTGTCCCAATAAAATAATTGTTTAACAGTCTGACACTAGAGTTATTTTTTTTTTTCAATTCAGAACACTTAATCTGACCCTTATCTAATCTTGTTGCTATGCAGTGGCTCACAAAGAAGTTGGGAGGGAGGGGTGCACATGTCCAGGAGCCTTATGATCAAAGGCTTCATACTATTGTGCTCATTCAGCAATACTGGTATGAATGGGAGAACTGGTGTTCTCTGGTCTCCCAACAAAAGAGGTATAAAAACAAAAAGATTTTCCAAAGCCAGATATGTTAGTTTACATAACAACATTAAATTGCATGTGATCCATAAGTTAGGACAGGAAAAAAATAAATGCCTTCAGAGTTATATAAAATGAAAAAGTTAAAAGTAGAGAATACAGTGAAGAGTGTTTGTCATTTCCTTAATGTAGAATTGCTTGTTGCTTCTCTATTCTCAGAGATAATTATGACATTATTTGAATGAAATTAAGATTTAACTGAATGAATTTGAGTTCTGTCTTCTTATCCACAGGGAAAAGAATTATTCTGATATTCTCTTAAAAAGTGTTTGCTTTACAAAAAATTTAAAAAAAATTTAATTTTCTAATCTTTAGAAACTTAAAAAAAAAGTGACACCTTTTCGTTACAGATGTTGAATGGGGTGTCATCAGAGAAATATCACCTTTGGTCACTCAATAAGACAGCTGAACCCTAACATCCTGGCTATGTATTAAGTAGCCTGAAAATATGTGAATGAAATACCTCATTAAGCATTTTACAATAATAAATATGATTGAATGAAGTACATGAGGGGAAGGGAAATGGATTTTCAAAGTAAAACCAACCATTGTATAAGATAGAAAAATAAACATTTATAAAATAAAAATATGGCAAATTAAGTTATTCATTTGCCAAATTATCAAATAAAAATAAACTATTCTTTTTTTCTTTTAAAGCTACCATAAAAAACTTTTTAAAACATGAAGCAAAATCACAGGGCAGACAAAGGAAATATAGCATCATATAGTCAACAAGGCCTAAGTTTTGGATACTAAAACCACTCTCCAGAATTTGACTTAAGGCCAGGACTTCCATTTTGTCTGTCCTTACTTAGAACGAAGGATGTTCTTCATTCCTTTCTTGACAGTCAGTCACTAAAGTCCTGTTATTTTAACTTTCTGACATTTCTCTGAAATGACTTAATACCCCCTTAGGGTTTTGTTTCTTTCTAGATTATCCATTTTCCTAAACTTAACTCTAATACCTTTTACCCAAATTCCTAATATCCAAAAAATTTGTGCAACTGACGATCTTTCTCAAAATGAAAGACACAAAACCAGTCCAAAAAACCTATCCTACATAGTTTCTTTGAATATTGTCTGACCTTAAAAGATTATCTAGAAAGGTAAGGCAAACAGAAGGCAGTTCCCAGTAGGAGAAGAATGATTAACAACTTTGTCCCTGGTCATCTATATATTTTCCCACGAAACAATCCAAACTAAAATGACAAAAAACATCAGATTCTTAAAATGAAATATAACAGCAAGTCAAGCTTAAGATATATATGTGCGTGTGTAAGTACATATATATGTAGATATATATATATATATATATATATATATCTTGATTGCATTTATGTCAACTGATTAATATGGTGAAATACCATATGGTGAAATATGGTGAAATAAGGATTTTCATTAGGTTAAAAACTAGAAAAAGACTCTAGAGAGTTCTTGATGAGACCTTTAAATGTCTTGTGCAAAGGAATTCAGCAACTATTATTAACAAATATGAATAAACATCAACTTAATGTAGGATTACTCTAATCACTTTCAGATACACAAATTATTGCCGAGAGCTTACCAACAAATACTGCCATATTTTTTAAGCAAGAAGGAAATTTTAATCCTTCTTGAAGAGAATGATGGCATCACCACTCACAGAAATCTCTCCCAATTCCATTTCTGTAAGAGTATGTACAAGAAAAGTGATACAAAATTTTTAAATTTTAGTTGTCTTTGTGGCAACTCAAGTTAAAATTTCATAGAATTAAATACTAATGTATGGTCCAGAGGCTTCAAAAAGCTTTGTTAGTGAGTGAAGCAATAGTATAAATGTGTAAATGATGACATCTGGGCCAATTTCCCAGGAGGGCATACATAAAGATACACAAAACCTCTATAATTCATACAGCCAGAAACATATTTCAACTATTCCAGGTGTGGTGGTGTTTATATGTTATGGATATGATTTATTTTTTCCTACAAAAAATGCAAAAAAGCAAGAAGCTCTGTTGCAAAAAAGCAAGAAGCTCTGTCTTTCAATATTTCTTTCATACACTAATGCACCAAAAAAGGCTATTTCTCATATCCTTTTATTCTGCAACTGCAAGGCATCCAAAAGTTTTACTTCAATGATTTTGAGAAATTCTAATTGCTAATTAAAGCTTAGGCATCAATATTCCATATCGAGGGGTGGGGCATTTTTTCCAAGTTCTTAAAGACACTAAATCCCAGGAAGCATATGCTATGTAGAGGTGGCCAATCTTCAGAAGCTAGATTTTCTTCACTGCCCAAGTGATCAGGAATAACCAAAACATATTAAATAAATTAAAACCATTTATGGCCAATAAAACACTTGCGGGTAATTCCAGGAATATAAACACAGGAAGAAAATAAGCATGGAATGCATTCTGTATCATCATCTAGCAACATCTGCTACAGTGAGTCCATGTCCAAGGCAGATTTCTAGGTTTTTACTGCTTATAATGAAAACCTGGAGATGGGCGGAGAAAAAAAGAAGAAACACCATTAAGGAAAATCTTCAAAACTTTCTCATTTACACTCCCTGCTAGAGCAAAATATCTTGATTTCTATGCATTTCAAGTAGTTTGAATTGTTCTTGATAATAAAACATTTATATATAGAAACTGTGCCATTTCAATATATTGTATCAAAAGTATGATAAGCCTAGGAAAGCACTCCCTAATTAACACCAATGCCTAGGTTGAGGGGGAAAAAATTTGAGCTACTTCCACTAAGTCAGAGAAAGTAAAAAAGGTTATCAATTGACTAAATGGGTTATTGTGATAATATAGAACTAATCCCACTTTTTAAATAATGTCTTATTCTCAATCACGGTATATGTCAAAATAGAGGAAAACTAGGGAGAATTTTGCGGTTTTTTTCTAAGGACAAATTCCTGGCACACTTCACCCAAGAACTCTAATTCATTTGGAGTGAGACCTATGCATTGCTATTTAATAAGGGAAACTGAAAGAAATTTGGAAATGCTATCAATGAGATGTGGAAAAGGGTGATTAAAAACATCACCAAAGAAATCTTCAAAAACCGTAACAATAGGAAAACATCAAGAAAGACAATTACAAAGTCTACCTGTAGTCTTATAGTGCATGTATTTTATTTACTTAAATATAAGTTCAATGCATTAATTTATTTTTATTTATACAGTCATGTATTTTATCTATATAGTTCTGACAACTATTAAAATCACTTCAATTTCCAGATGAGGAAACTAATATATGAAACTACACCTTTTTCATTATCTCATTTTATGACTGTCATAAAATATACATATGTGAATATATTAGCTTAGAAGAACAACTATACCTATTACTTTCATTTTAAAGTTCTGATCCAACTTTGGTCTCATTTTCTTCATCCTGTTATTCTTCTGCATAAAAATTTTGCATGGTGTGTCTAGGTATGTATGTTAAGTCTAAGTCAAGGACAAATGGAAAATAAGAGCCACTACAGGAAAAGTCCAGTAGATCAAAAACAGGGACACAGTTATCCTTTGAGAATATAGTGAAAACCATGAATTTTTCTCTAAGAGGAAAACACAAAAATACAACTTAAATTCAGCTTAGGCATTTCTTTTAATTTTTTTTTCCCTAATAAATGACAACTACAATCATGATTCACTGAGAGAAAAGATAATTTATTTTACTTATTTTTCTACTCCAGTGATATATAGCATTTGATTTTTCTATAATAGCTTGAGAATTATTTTATAAAAAATACATAAACCTGACTGTATATATGTTTTCTTACCTTTATGAGAAGACTCTGATTTTGAGAAATGACGTGTGGAATTATGCTGGTTTGTTAAGTGAGTGAAATCCAAATCCTCAGCATCTTTCATGCCAGGTGGTGGTGGTCTGAAGGGGAACAACAAAGTTAAGAGAGACTGTCCACAGAGATGATACCAATTCTATATCTCATTAGCTCACAAGGTAAAAAACAAGCCGAGCATGGTAGCACGCGCCTGTAATCCCAGGTACCTGGGAGGCTGAGGCTAGGGATCACTTGAATCCACAGGCTCGGGACTACCCCGGGCAACATAGCAAGACCTAGTCTCTTTAAAAAAAAAAAAAAACAGAAATTTTTTAGAATTCTCATTTTGATCTTGGGTAAATTATTTTATCTGAGGGTTCTTTTGTTTTGATGTACATAATTCAATACAAACAAGTATTTTCTGAAATTCTAGCAAGTGTGAGGCACTGTGCTAATTAATGAGATATGACTGCTGCATTAATGAGATTTTATTTTGTTTGGTTGTTTTTAAATGAAAAGAGGAAGAGAGGAAAAGGGAGGAAATGACATAGTTAAGGAAGGAAAGGGAAAAACAGCTGAATGGGAAGAAGGGAGAGGAAGCTAAGGAACAGGCAGTGATAAAGCTAGGCAGAGCTTTGCCACTAGATGGCAAAGTAGAGCTAGGAGAAAGGAAGGGCAGTCATATTTGCAAGGATCCATGTCATGACAAACAGCATTCCAAACTTTTTATTTATTATTTAAATTATATAACAGATATTTTTACAAACATGTGACATCAATAAAGAGAGAATAAATCTCCTTCTTTGTTAATGTTTCTCGTAAATATGCTCAAATTCTGAAGGGAACCAAATGTGGGTAAGAGCTGTTAAATATACAAATAATCTGGAACATATTCTGGAATATATTAAGTGTTCTGAATTCTGAAAAGTTATGAGTAGATTAGTACAATAGGCTCTGTTATGTAAGAATGAAGGCAAGTGATTTCAAATATTCTCACTCTGTCCCTATGCAGCAGGTGTTCGGAGTCTGAAAGAGATCAGCCCAGGATGTGAACTTATATACTGAGGACTACGCTATGGTTTTTATAAAGATGATTTTTGAGACATTACTTTGAGAATAAGTTTTTTCGGTTGCTACTAAACACATATTTTAGAGTTAAATTAGGTTAAATGAGCTAAATGATCTGTCCAGGTTGACAATTAGCAGACAATTACCAGTTGTCAATTAGCAAAGCCATAGTTCAAACTACTGAATTTCATACCCCATGTGCTCCTACCTCTCATACTGTGCTCTGCTACATAGCTAAGCATTCTTATTAGTAGCAGCATCTGCATTCCAGACTATAATCTTATTACATATAAATGATATTTGGCATATATTTTCACCTTTTCATGCACTGTTTATTGCTAATGAATGAATAACATTGTGGCATTTCTTTTGGTTTTTCTCCTTGTATGTTTACAAATGTCTGCAGTAAATCTCGTATTTTTTGTTCATTAATAAACAATACAACATAACATTTTTATAAAACAGGGTAAAAAAAAATTAAGACATTAGCTTCAAAAAACAACGAAGTAGTGGGTGGCAGTTAAAGGATTAACTCAGGTCCAAGAAAACAGGATTGGTAATCAGGATGGCAGTCTATTCTTAACTTTTACAAATTTCACTGTGACCAAAAACCAGAAAAGCAGAAGTCAAGTGGTATTTTTAAAAACTCCATGATCATTGCTTTACCATCAACTCATCAGCGTGGAAAAAGATATTAAAGTGTGAAACAAAGCACAGCAGAAGCCAACAAGGATCTCCTATGACTTCCAAATAAGGAAAACCCTAAGGGTATGTATGGTCAAATATGTTTCAGAATTTTCTCAAACATTTAATTAAGAAGTCTCCTTAGACATCCATGATTAGGTTAAATGTTTCCTTAAATTCTTATAAAATCCTAGACTTTTCATTCTTAGCATTCAATATAATCATAATTATGTGTATAATTATTAGTTTAGATTACAACTTCCATGAGAGAAGGAAAGTTTACTCTTGTGCATTGTTTATTCAAACATCTGAGTAACCATTCAGGTGCTAAATAAATATCTGAAGAATGAGTAAATGGAAATAAATATATTTCACAGTCATAAGAATACTATAGGAACTAAATGAAATTTCTTTTAAATCCTTAAGTTTTTCTAAGGGAAAATGCATATAAAATGGCAAAATTATTACTATTATAAGATCCTATACCTAAAATAATTTGGAATTTGGATGAAAACTCTTTCTTAATTAGAGTTGGAATTACTTCAGGTTGACTACTGGCTCTCTATTTCCTTATAGAGAACATAAAGTATTGTAATGGCAAAGAAACTGATTTTTCACCACGAATGTGTTATAACTTTACATGATAATTTGTTTCCCCTCTATTACTACTAGTATTACTACACTGAAGTAAACATCTTCACTTTCGAATTCCATGTTTTTTGATGGTTGAAACTCTCCATTTCCATACAAATGACTCAATTTTTCACCATGGTTAAATATGAAAGAGAAAATCATACACTCTAACCAAAAAGCATATATTCTGTTCTTAGTTGCAAAAGATTTCTAATATTAATAAGTTTATTAACTATGAAAACAAAGGTTTCATTACATTTTTTGTTTTGTCTTAATTTCTATAAATCATATTTAAGGACATTCCTCTTAAGTGAAAAAACTTCAGGTCTACTAGTCATAGGCAACTTTCCATTCATTTTTACAATAGTCGTCATTATTTAACACAAGGTTATTTGATTATTCACTGTTTATGATATATTTTTAAGTGTTTATTACATTTCAGAAACTTGTTTTCAACTTTAATCTTTTAAAGTAGCCAGCCATTCTAGACTGTTCTATTATATATGCAAAGTTACCTATGTTCTAAAGAACACAAAGATGAAGAAGAAGAAAAAAAGTCCAATAAACCCTACATACTGGGAACATTATTATTTTTGGAATTTTTATTTTTTTATTTTTGAACATTGCAAAGGATATAAATAAAACTGAAGAATGAGGTTCCAAAATTTGCTTTAATAGATGTCTGGGATGTGCTTACTAAAAGTTATAAAAAACAATTTAATATAGTTAGACACACTATACTATTGCTACCCTAAGAGCTAACCTGATATAATTTCTTGAAGGGTTTTTAACTTCGGAATCTCATGAGTTTAAAAATAAAATGGGCTTTTTAAGAACACTAAATATGTTCATTTTAAGGAAACAAGTCTAGCAGCTTAAGTGTGGGAGTTACAGCTTAAGTGTGGGAGCTGAATGTCAATAACAGTGTACAATTTTCTGTGTGATAAAATTTACATTTAAAGAATATATTAATAATCAGGATAAAAATTCAAGTTTAAATAACTTTGAGTATTTAAAATGTTAGGTTTAGTGCCACATTTGTCTTTTCAATCTAATATTCTCTCTTCCAACTATACTTTCTTTTGAAAAGCATGAGAAAGAAATAAAAAAACAAGTTTGCTTCCCTAGATTTAACTATTGAAAACTTGAGGTAGAAAGCTGTTATTCTGCTAACTATAACCCAAATCAGTCAGCAAGTATACATACCAAACCACCCACAACCTGATCTAGTAGGCTTTCAAACAGTTCACAAAGACTCAAATTAAGCATTTGCTTTTGTGAGACTCATACAGACATGAATTTAATCATGCGCAAATGTCACATATACACCAATAAAAATTTAAACTTGAGATTTTAATTAGTAAATGGCTAATTTCACCCCTTCGGCTGAGGGCACATATTCAGTGAAACCAGAGTTAAGAAACGGCCTTAACAAAAAGTACAGTCTTCCTTATGCACCCCAGCTTCTATAAAATTTCCTGCCTTCCTAATTTGACCTGTACAATCCAATCTAAGAGTAGAAACAAAGTTTGAGAATTATCCTGCGAGACTGATACTACCCCACAATTGCAGACTTCTGAAGAACATCTTCTCAGGCAACTTAATATGTCCTTACCCCCAAAGACAAGTTCTTACACTCTTTTTCAGGTATCCTCTTACCGTGCTGGTCTCTCATTCTTAGAACGGTGAGGTTCATCACTCTCTTTTGATTTTGAGTGGGTTGACTTAGCTGTTTTTGGCTATAAACAATAAACACAAATAGAACACATACATAGAAAACACCAAACAAAGAGAAAGACTAGGTTTAGAAAATATCTGAAGTCATACCAAACTCTTAATTTCACATTTCTTACAGTCAGTTGAGCAACATAAAGTATTTTTAAATATGGTTACTCAGAGATTAGAAAACAAGAAAGTATGCTGGAAGCTGTCAGTGTAGCCAGATTAGTGGGCAAAATAAACAGGAATATACAATCTCCCAGGAGGTAGTCACTCACTATTAATGTAACTGCTGCACAGCAGCTGGAAAGAACCAGTGAACCCTCAGAGTCTATGGGATCTAGGTTTGTGTTCTAATCATCTGAATGAGGGACAGTAATTTTCAAGTTAGGAAACTAAGTGAATTATTCCAAGAGAGTGTTTCAGCACCAGTTATAAAACCTATACATATCAGAAATCCAGAAACTTGTTGGGAATGTCACTTTCCTGATTTATAATTCCTAATAATATATACTCCTGCATAGTTGAGTAAAAAAGAACCTCAGGGAATAGATCCTACCTTCCAATCAGGGTCATGCTTTCTTTTATCCAAAGATGATTTTTCCCGCTCCTTGGCTTTCTTATAAGCTTTCTTTTCTTCAGCCATTAGAAGTCTAGCAATTTCCTACACAAAGCCCAATCAATACTGTTAATTTCAGAGTTGCAAGTTGAAAGCAATTAGGATATTTATTTACAAAGAATTTGACTAAGCAAACTCATTAACTAGCATGATATTCACCTCATCCTGGGCAACCTGAGCTGCTCTTATGTCCACTTGGGTAGCCTATAGAATAAAAGAATATAAAGAAGAATGCTTTATATGCATTCATGTAGTTAAAAAAAAACCAAAAACTCAACCTCAGACAAAAATAAATTAACAGTTGAAACTAGTTGTAATTAACTCTGTTGAAACTAATAATCAGTTGGTTTACTTTCACCAGTCACCGCAAGGTCTATTTTTATCAAATTTTACCGCTGATCTTTAGAAAATCATCTAAAATCAATAATGGAGAGAAAGCATGCAATTTCATACTCAGTAAGTAAAACTAGACACTCTCTTACCATTGTCCTAATTCAAAAAAGAAAAAAGGTATGAGTTTCTCAAATGACAGATCACTCTACTGCCTATTATATAATCTGAAGCATGACTCAATTCACAAAAACCTACTAATCCCCTGAACTTCTACATTAACATTTGCTCACCAATATTTCTTCTTCTTGTAGTTTTCTAGCAATTTCAGCATCATACCATTCTTGATCCCTGTGGGTCACTCGTGATGGAGTAGAGACAACTTCTTTCATCATTCTTGTTTTCATTCCTAGAAAAAACTCAATGTATAAGGCAACCAATTTTGCTTTCCTTTAAGTTGAAAAAATGATACAGAGGTTTTTCTTTGATATCTAGAACTGACAATACTGTCTTCAGCCCGGATTTCAGTCCAACTATAATAGTTTCTTTCATAGAAATGTTGATGTTGATAATCCGCACATTTAAACAGTTAAGAAACCAAACCTGCCTAGTAAACTCTTTGCTCATATAATCTCTCCAACAGTAGAAAACCATGTAAGGAACTGAAGTGGCTCTTCTGCAAAATAAAAAGTATTTAAAAAAAAAAAAAAAAGACTAGGTCATCAAAATAAAAATAATTTAGTTAAAATAAAGTTACAAAGTTGAGGTTTTAAAGAGTCAAAGACTGGAGGAGAACAGATTTCCTTTCATCTGCTTCAGAAATACACACCCTACTTCACAGGAAGAGAATCAGCTGGTAGAATCAGCTGTGAGAGGATCTGTTAGCCAATCAGCAGTCCTGCCAAAGCTGCCATCTGGTGGTTGACAAACATACTTGCTTTAGATTTTTCCCCATTAACTTTGATCAATTTAATACTGTTGCTAAATTTTAGGGAAGATGTAACACAAAGGAAATATCAGAAAGCACAGTGACCTTACAATTCTATTTCTCTTGCAAGAAAGGAATATGGAGGGTTGATACAGAATTCTGGCTTCTAACTTTGAAATTTTATAAACAGAATATATTACTTTTGTAACTTTCAATAAAGTTAGAAAGTTACAGAAAAATGTTCCTAAACTGATGGTCATTTCAAAATTGATCTACCTCTTTGTATCTTTCATATATTACAATTACACAACACTGTGAATAGACTATATATTGTATTATATAATGTGAGTATATGATTTTCAGAAATAAAATTTTAATGTAGTGATTAAGATAGGTCATCTAGAATAGTGACTTATATTAAATGGATAACTGAAAGGAAAAAGCAAAGTATTACTATTTATTTTCTTGTATCAGTAGTTCTCATTCATGGCTACATATTGTTATCACCTGGAGTGTTATATAAGTAAATATAAAAAAAACCTTTACCAAAACTAACGGGGTTCTATTTATTTTTTTAATTAAAAAAATTTTAAGTCTTAAAAGTTGAGTCTCACTTGCAATTAGAACTGGAAGTTGGAACTACTAATTTAGTATATTATACTTATCAAAATAATCACACAGTAAAACAATTTTTTCAGAACGCTTCATTACACTTGACTCATGTCTTTAAACAAAAAGGAAAGAATATACAACTGCAGCCTGGTTGAAGAGAGCGATCTTGTTAAGTTTTTGCAGATCTTTAAGCTTTGTGGTAAATCTCAAAGCAATACACGTTTTTCTCACAAGTCATAATTTAGAAAATCTGCCTTTCTTGGCTTTCTTAGTTCCAAAGCTATTATTACCTGATTATCCAAAATACAGTATTCACTTCAACTTCACATCATCTGTTTTAACCCAGATTTCTGAGTAGTCTGGGACAGCAAGGAGACAGTGGCATGTTCTCAAGAATGAACCATATTTAAATAAAATATAAACTCCCCAAGTTTTGACTTGGATTACTTTGGTCATAAGGAGAGATTTCAGAGAGGGAAGCTGGTACTGGACAACAGCAGAGGAAAAACCCAGGCTGCTGTACCCTAGACCTATCTATAGAAAAATGGGATTTCAACAAGAAGCCCAAGGTTTAGTCGAGGGTGACAAGAGATCAATCACACCTATGCTATGATCCTTTAATTAGGCCAATGAAAGATATGGTAGAGTTGGGATGTGTTCAGAATTCCGAGACACTAAACTTTCTACACTAATATGTAGACTTCTATAACACAGAATTAACTGAGAAGATATTTTCCTTTAAACTGTATCAAAGAAACTTGGCAATCATTGAAATGAATACTCTTAAATAGTTTGTTTGACAAGGTGATAAGACTGTGACCTCTTGGTAGTTAAAAAGATACTGATGACTTCATTGAAAGGTTAGAATTTCAGGTACTATTTAAGTCCCAAGTATTTACATGGAAAACTGTTTACTGAATATATCATCCAAATCTGCAAGTCTCATGAACAGAAAACCTCCACAGCCTGAAATATAAGATTTCTGAACTGACAGTAATGACCACTCAACGTAGTGCTCCGTGTACAAGCAGTGAAAAGCTTTTTATAACATTCTAAGAACGTTCAGAGTGCAACATTAGCCTGTCATTACAGAAAACAGATACTTTAAATTTTTAAAAACAAAGTTAACTAAAAGACATAAATGGAAAGGCCCTTATCTTTGTTTCCTAAACATAATACAGAAACTAACTTTCAAAAGATTAGGTGAGCTGTTTTTCAGCAGCTCCACATTTATTTCTTAATCTAATTCTTGCTTATCTTTCTGTTCATCATCCTCCAGTTCGAGGGCAGAAGAAATTCCCTCAATAAACAAAAAGCTTTAACTTCAAATACATTCTATTAAACAGTTAAAAAGGTCTGATATTCAAGATAAACGTTTTCAAAGCTTGGAATAAGGTAAAACAATACTAACTTCTTTAATATTATGTATATTTTGTAAAAAGCAAAATTGACAAATGGGGAATGACATCGTATTAAGTTGCAGATGTTTTATGGTTCTGTGAGGTTGGGAGTTAATCTGTAGAAAATTAATAAGCTATTACGATTTTTATAGCTCAATAGTATAGTTATCCTCAAGATGATATAGCTTTCATTGTCTTTTAGAAAGTCAACCACATTCAATATTTTACAATTTTATTTTGCATCCTTTATCCAAATAACTATATAAAACCCTGTCCTGAAAATGCTTGTAAACTTAGCTCCTTGTTGTTCTGCTATACACTGCTTCTTCATCATAAAGGTTAAATAAAAGTTTGGCTTAGGCTAAGAACTTTTAAGAACTGTACTTTTATAACTGTAAGAACAGCTACCAGTACCTAGTAAATATACTTTAATGTGATCCTCTGACTTATTCCAAGAGGTAGAGAGAGCTGGGAAAGTAAAATTTGTTAAGTGAGATGACTATAAATGTAGCAACTATATTATGACTATTAAATGTAAGCTTAGCAACATTTTTTAGTTTATGGTGGCCAAAAAAAGAACATAAAACGTTTGTACATACATCAGTAGCAGGGTCTATGAATCAGTGTCTGTGTAAGACACCTCCACCTCCATATATAACTGAAAGTTATATATAACCAGCCCTTGGGACATCTGTACAAGGTCAGATTCATAGAAAATGTTGGTAGAATCATTGTTCCTCTCCCCACATCTTTAGAATTCCAACATGTATTTGTAAATCTGGTATAGTATAACTGATACCTAAGTTTACTTCAGGTAGATTTTATCATCTCCTTCTATACTCCTCCATAGTTCTTTGTTATAAATGTATTTAACTGGGATTATTTGTTTACATATTACCTTTTTGGGCTTATTAACCCACTGTGACTCAGATCCAATATAAATTCCCAAAACAAAATCTGAGAGAAGACCACTGGTGCAAGACACTCAGTACACCTTGCTAAGCTGAATTTTCCTCTTCTTTAGGATTAAGTCCTTAAGTAGGAGAAAACATGATATTAACATTCCAATTGAATCTGGCTCTACAACCTAGAAACCAGTTTCAAAACCAGAAGTGGAGGTGGGCTGAACAGTAAGAAAGGAAGATTAGATGATCCTAGTATTTTCCCAACAATCCTTGCATTTCTGTAAAAGCTGTTAAGAGTAAATTAGAACCAGGAAGATTAATACAGTCTTATTAAAGAACTAGACAAAGCAGTGCTATAAAATCTAGGGGTAAAATTACAAGGAAAGCCTAATCACAGCAGTTCCAGATAAAGACAGAGTGTCAGGGATAGACTTTAGAGCTAAATCCCAGGGTTGCCAGAAATTCAAGGCTAAGTTTAATGTTTACCTCACTCCTATATAAATACCAAGAATTTATCTGACATTGGGATTTCAAAACATCAGTTATCGGGGTTAAAGCTAAAGAAGTTTAAAGCACAGAAAGTAATTTAAGGCAATAGTTCTCAAATAAATACATAGAATCACCTCAGGACCAAAAGAAGCTCAAATTCCAGGCAGCAATCAGAGAGATAATATATATGAGACCCAAAAATGTTTCAAAAGACAGCTGAGTTGATTCTGACAAAAAAATGAATTGGAGCTCACTATGATAAACATTATCTTACAGACTGTCTATCTAATTATCTCACTTTATAGGATGAAAAAGCTGAGGTCAAGAACATCTAGTATTTCCAGTTCTGGTGACCCTCCAGTGAGGTAAATGAATGAAAGAAATGTCACACCAGGCCAATCTTCTGTGTTTACAGAATTAAAATCAGAAAGCCAGGAGATTTGATTTCAAATCATTTGGCAATAAGGAATTATATCTGGGACAAGCATGTTCACTACAATCTGGTGTTGGGAGAACATTCAAAGAAATTAGTGTACTATCTCAGAAGGCAATAGGAGAAAGGTACAACAATTTTCTTTCTTCCTATAGACTTGAGAGTAAGCAAATACATTTTGCAATATTTAGTTGCAGGATTTATTTCAAAGCCATGAACACAAAGTCATGAGAAAGAGCGGATTGCTTAAAATGTTTAGTATACATTTGTTTGTATATACATACAATACCAGGGCTTCCAATGAGACTCCTTTATTACCTGTGTCGTGAAGTTGAAGCTGTTTCTCACTCTCTGAGAAGGGAGGAGTCCTGGGTCTATGTGTCCTTTCTTTGTGCTCACCTTGCCCATGGCTCCTCCCATACACAGTGTCCTTGCAGTGAAGCCCTATTTCCTGTGAAGACTTGGGAGAAAGTTGGTCTTGGTATCTGGCCTCGTTTTCCCAAGTGTAAGTTCGATGGCAGCAGTTAGCTTCCTGGTCATCAAATTCAGTACTCAGAAACACTTCACCACTGATCCTGGGTAGGGGAGGTTTTCGGGGTCTCTCATGAATAGGTCTTTTCCTATCATGATGCTCAGAGTTAATTCGGGAATCGTGCCCCTTTTTTCTCCAACTAGAGGATGACAGAGCTTTTTCTGATGAATGATACTCATCCAGTTCTTCCATATTCTCCAGTGGATATTTTGGTTTCTCCTTTCTCTGCTTCACAGTCTTTTTATCACCTTGGAGTTTAGGAGACCTCGAAAATCCAGAACCCAAATCCCTTGCCCTCCTTGACCTTGGATGGTCTGAGTGGAGGTAGAAGGATGTGAAACATAAAAATGCAAGTTAACTTTATGAGATTATGAATTCACTACAGTGGTGATCACCAGGTCCAAGTTTAACATTTTTTCAGTGGAAAAGGCTACATTTTCAACTTAACAAATTAAAAGTTAGGGATGGGCATTTACTGGAATATACACACATACATGAAAGATTCTGATAAACAACTGAAATAAAAATTAAATTACTTAAATTTGAAAGAGCCTGATCAAGATTAGAGTTAACAGTGATTTAATACTTGCCATTAACAAAAATTATAGTCATTAAATATTAAATTCTTCTCATAAAACCTATTTTAGAGTTTTTCTCCTACTTTAGTTTTCTTCCTATTTTAGAGTGAAAAGTGGAGCTTGAGGGAATCTTATAAAACAGAAAAAAGACTAAGCTTTGTGAGTCAGAGACTCAAATTTTTTACTGGAAATGACAATAAATCTTTACCAGAACGTGGACTTCTACTTAGTTCAAGAAATAGTTGAACAGTTCAGAGACTTAATATTCCTTTATCACTTCCCCTTAGATGGTCAAAGCAAAAACTCTCAACCCATCATAATTCAGTGAGGACTTAGAGTATGAACTAAAGGAGAACTCTGAGTAAATAAGGATGAACTAAAGGAGAACTTTGAGTAAATAACCTTGTCATCTTCATATAACTCTGTTCCCAATCTTCTTGAAACTCAGTAGAGGAAAAGTTAAATGGGATATCATAATGGAAACCTAAAAAGGAGTCACTTTCTAAACATATTTCAAAACTTTATATTATTGTGTTCTTGGTGTAAAATTATAGTATGTGCTAAATATACAAGTCCCTAAGTTTAAAGCAAACTTTAGGGAGAACACATAGATGGGTACTTCCATCAGCGCTCTCAGGTTTACAAACAGACTGGGAAAACAGAAGTTAATTAATACGCACTTTGCAATGAAATACTCATTGAACATTTTCTAAGACTTTTACCATATTTTGAAATGATAAAAAAAACCTTCATTCTAAGGATATTGCTAAGATAGTTAAGCCAGTTCTGTTTTATTTGGGGGTTTGATGTTTTTCTTTTAATTTGCTACTGTTAATCTAGCAAACAAGTAGAAGACAAGTATAATAAAAGTATCAATAGCACCATGAGCTTTGCCAAAAATCTTAAAATCATTTCCTTTTGAGTTTTCCAGAAAAAAAGAAAATTTGTTTTAAAGATGACATCTAAATTAAAACCTGAAGCACACAACAATGGACAGAAGGGGAAGGGGGGGAAGGGGGGAAAAGGAGTGGGCAAATCCCTGGGACTGCAAAGATGTGAAATTTACATATAAATTAATTTAAAAATTAATTAATTAATTAAAACCTGTTTTTAAAGATACCTGTAAAAACATTTATCTTTATAATTTGTGGCTAGGTTTATTTTCTGCATAAAAACACAAGTTTTTATGAGTAAAGTTTTTAAGAGTAAATCAGAACACTTACTCTTTGTAGTAAATTGTCTACTCTTCTAATAAAACTATTATTTGAAGTTTATCCTGACAACTGAGAAAGGAGCAATTGACTACTGCTGAATTGATAGAGACCATCTACTTTAATGATGACCACATTCAGGCAACAATGGTTTACAGTATCATCACCAACATTCAGAGAAAGCTGGATGAGCCAACTCTGCCTTTACATCTGAAACAAAGGGTCTTGTGTTTGACATGGATTTGTAAAGCTATAACTTTTCTGTTGACTTAATTCTTTCTAAAATGTCAATTACTTTTACTTTAGAGAGAACTGTATTATAAGAAATAGACAAATGCCACTGTATTTTCAATTAAGTGGACAAAAAAAAAATCTTGCCTAGCTCACTTGTAATATTCTTAAGCCAAGGAGAGAAAAAAAAAAAAAGATTGGAGTATTAGAAATCCTTGTTCAGTAATGAATTAGACTTATATGCTTCTTGGGATCAAGTTAGTTATTTGGCAAATATAATTAATTTCCACATGGTCACTAAATATATGAACATATTTTTACATATATATATATTGACATACACATACAATTACTTTGAGTGCATCCATATTTGTCTTGCAAAATAAGATGACTTTGTTTAGATAAACTATTGTTATATACCCATAACAATAATATATAATTATATATAAATATAATTTTATATAATTTTAAAATACTGTGGTGTATATATATATATATATATGTGTGTGTGTATATATATATATATATATATGAATTTGTAAGTAAGTCTTCACCAAAATAAGATTCATTACATCCATTACATCCATGTGAGGCATGTATTTTTAATTAAAACTTCCATTTTATGATGAAGGTCAGATTTAGAGTAGCTATAGTAGATAACTTCCTTAAAATTATATATATATTTATATTTATATATAAAATATATATATATATTTTGAAACTAGGTCTCGCTATTTTTGCCTATGGAACCGCAGGCTCTCATTGCCCGGGGTACCACAGACTCAAGCAATCCCCAGCCTCAGCTTCCCAGGTAGCTGGGATTACAGGCATGCGTCACCACGCCCAGCTATTTTTTGGAACTAGGTCTCGCTATGGGCCCCAAGCGGGACTCGAACCGCGATCCCTAGCCGCCGCTGCTTCATAGGCTGAAGCTTACAGGCACGAGCCACCGTGCCCGGCCCCATTCCTTAAAATTATAATTGTTTAAAGAAGGAACTTGAATCTAGACTGTAAGATTCCACAGAGTATGATTTTTTTTTAAATCACTAAAATCCCTACAATTCAAAGAAATGATTTTGAAAGAAAAACATGGATTCACTAATGAATAAGATATACCATTTAGTTTATGCAAATCTGACAGATGTTTTGGAAAAATTTTAAATTTACAGAAATGTATAAATGATCATTTTTTTTAAGATGAATTTATAACATTTAAGTAAAGGCTGAAAAATCCATTTCTGTAAAGATATACTGATTATTTTGAAAGCAATGCAAACAATCATGTTACATAAAGACAGAAACACAATTTAAAGAAAATCCCTTATGTGTTGGGAAAGGACCACTGCAAAGAACATAAGAAATGTTTTGTGAATAAGAGTTGAAATGTAATGTGGCTTCTGTGGAACTCAGCATGGTCTAACTCAAAGGCATATAAATGAGGATCATATATTCAGCAATATATAATCTCCCAACACCACAACTACCAAAGCAAGAGAAAGTTCAGTATTTAAATGCATGTGCTCAGGTCACTAGTTCCTAATTATTTTCCCTAGCCTCAACCCCCAGCTCCCCCCATAAAACACATACGCCACTTACAACACCTTTATAAATAGTTAAAATACTAAATAACTTTATTTTAAATTTAGATGTCCCTGAAACACCAATGAATTCCAAAAATAGTATTCTGTCCTAAACATATAAATCAGGAATGACAGTACTCTGGTTAAAGCATCAGGTCTGAGTCTAAATTCAACTTAGTATAAGGCTTTTATAGAGGAAGGCTAACATTAATTCCTTGGTGTAGTTATAGTAGTCACTGTAATACTTCGAAAGATGTATAGGTTTTTAAATAGTTACTTTTATTTGCAGCGAATGTCTCCAAAGCAGAATTAAAAAAAGAAAACAATGAGTTAACACCAGACCACATTTCTAAGACTAATTAAAACTTAAGAGTAATTCTTTACCAGCTGTTCTCTACTATAGCAGATATGCCAATAATTTATTTTTAAATCATGTAACACATGACTTAATTAGAAAAACAAGCATAAGGGAAACCGCTATCAAAAAAGGGCTGAGCATCTTAAATATCGAACAACACATCAGTAACAATCAAATTGATTACAGATGATTTCACAGAGCTGAGCACTACTAATTATAACAAATTTACAGCAACAATAGAACTGGGCAAGGCTATACTCAAATAATCTTACCTACACACAGATTCCTTTCATTCTGCTCATTATGGACAAATTACTTACCTTGTATCATAAAATTAGAGACGCAATTGATAATTAAGTAAGCAAGGGTCTAGGGTCTTTGGGATCACTGACCTAAAATCTTCTCCTTAACTGCTACCTTTTGTTTTATTTGTTATCCTAAGTAAGGTCTCAAAGAATTCCATAAATACTAATACTAGAAATTACAAAAAATTTTTCCTTGACAGATCCTTGAAAAGGACTGAGTAGTTGCAAATATTCATTTCCCAACACACTTTTAAGAGAAAAGAATAACCACCACCACAATTGCCACCACCATTATACCACCACCATCACCATTACCACCACCACCACACTGCAAAAGCAGACAGTAGAGAAGAATAACTTTGAAGAGACCCCTCTCTCCCTCAGAAATTCTTCTGTATGGTAATCAAATAGCAAAGAAGGTAGCAAAAAAAAATAAAGAAAATCTTAAAAATTAAATTTTAATATCAGCAAATCAAATTGTCCTATGCTTAAGACAAAAAACATGGAAAAAAACTGTCATGTAGTATTTTTTTATTTATGCCACTTTGCTGCCTCAAATAGTACCACAGATATCCTTAGGACCAAATCCAGAGACTTACCTGCCATTTTCCATATACTCCCATGTATGAGCTCAGAATGCAATTTAACTATTCTAAGTAGTTATAGCACAAAAGAATGCAGGTCATTCTTATAAAACCACATTCAAGTTTTAATAGCTTAAAGATAGCTCTGGTGATTAACTAGTACAGACAAATTCATTAGATTCAGATAGAAATTTGCCGCAAATCTAAATGAGCCTAAGATGAATTTATGGACAAGTTTTAAAAGGTGTGTTAAAATTGAGTCTAAGAATAGGATAGATTATGATGTAAATATTGTTACCTCCATCTTCATAATAGTAACTATCTCCATAAGCACTGGCACCAGAGGATTCTGCAAAGTGTTTTTTTCGTTTTTTCTCTTCCTGTAACTCCTTCTCTTGCAAAAACCGTGCTATGTCCTACAACACAGAAAAAATAAAAATAAACACTACTAAAGATTTAACAAGTACCATACAGTGATTCTAATGGTCAATAGCTCAACAATCCATTACCAAATTTTCATGAACTGTCTATGTCTCTCCAGACTTTCTGGCATTAATCACACACCATGTAAATATTACAGATGGTCACTCAACAGGAATGACACATGATTCAAATGGGGGGTGGTAAACCTTATTCTATTATTTAATTAAAATCTAATGTAATCTAAAGACATTCAAGTTTGTACTTCCTGAAGTTGGTTATTCAACAGAATTTTAAAAATACACATGGACCCTTTTTCTAAAGTGATTACCCAGTAAGTTTGACTAGAGAACACTATAATCTACAGAATTCATAAATTCTATTCATAATTTAATTTTGGCAATTATCACAGGATTTTTCAGCTGATTTAGCTTTACACTAGAGCACCACTGACTTCACAGAAAAAGAGAAAAGTCTTACTCCTGTCTTCTCACCGATTCACCTTCAGCAAGTTTTTAGCAGTTACTAAGTGATGAATAACAATCTGACCCTGCCCCACAAAACAGTAACATCTCTCTATGAAAACAAGGTGTACACAAATAACTATAACTAAATAATGACTAATTAAGTGGGTAAAAATATCTATGAGAGCAGAGTACAAATGAGGGAATATTATTTCTGCCCAAATGAATTAGTGAGGCTTTATATTTGTGTTAGGTATTGAACAAAGAACTAATTCTAAGAGGTGAAGTAGAGAAAAATACATCAACAAATATAAGAATGTTTTAATGGAGTTCAAGGTAGGAACAACCAATAGTCCAATTAGAACAAAGGCTGTGGGGTGTTACAGAGAAAGATGAGGCTGGGTTAAAAAGGCTAGAGTCTATAGATGAAGAGTGAGTTACTAAAAGTTTTGAGTTGGAAAGTGACAGTGTACTGATTTTGAAGAGTATTGCTATGAAAGTTCATTAAATAGCACATAAATGTGGTTCATTTATACTTTTTTTGAGAGACGCTTCCTCATCACATAGTTAAGGATCATAAACGTGACAACACCATCATTAACACCAATGATAATGACAATCATAAACAGTTTGAGGTACTTTTTTAAAATAAGGAATGTAAGAAGTGCTTAAATGTTAATGATATAATTTTGAAACAACAAGAATTCTATTCTGCAATTTTTCTGGATACTATGAAGAATATAATAAGGCTACAAAGTAAACTTTAAAAAAAAATTCATCTGAGCAACTGAATTTCTTTCACATCACAAGTCAGATAATGAAGTTAGGTACACCCATCAAAACAGTTTTACAAATCCGACTTTGTATTAAATAAATATATGCCTAAATTCAAACTTCTAAATATACTATGAACATGCTACTTTTAACTGATATTTAATACTGGCAGTTTTTGACAGAACTGTGTAAAATGTATTTGGATAGATGTGTCTACATATAATTGCATATGTACACATGCACATACATACATACATACATAACCATATGAAAAGAATCTATGAAAAATCGATGCTCTGTTTCAGACACTTTAAGTGAGCACTCACAAGATGCTGAAGTTCAGAATGAGAGGTAAAGAATAAATTCTACTTAAAATAAGCATAATTTTTAAGCAAAGAAATCAGTGCCTATATTTTGACCAAAAAAAAAAAAAAAAAAAAACAACCCTAAACGTGAAGGTCAAGTATATATGTAGTTTTTGCATTTGAGTTCATGTTGGAGGCACTTTAGAGACAATGGAGAGAATTTCTTTGGAAATTTCTCCTCTTTGTCTGTACAACAAAGTTTGAACTATTCAATCTTAATGTCAAAAAGTTTTGGCTTTTTAGTGTATTATTTTAATCAATTTGTGACTGTCCCCCCAGGTGCCCATCAATGCTGTCAGGCTGATTGCATTTGATATCTTACTAAGTTATATATTAATCGGTTAGGATGAATAAGAAAGGCGTCAAACAAATAACATTCTCCCAAAATTTTATAGTAAGAGTTTTCAAAAGCGCTATGCTTTTACAGAAGTTGAAAAAAATGCAAATACTCCCCTGGTTCGTCATGTGTATAAAACACCTAGCACTGTATTTTCCTAGGTTGCTTGCTTTCTAGAAAATGAAAACAGAATTTCCTTGCTATAACTGAAAAAAAACTTTTTTTTAAAAAATCAACAGGTTCAAGTGCTAGAAAAAATACTAAACTAGGGGTCTTACGATGCTGTTCTGATATTGAACTTAGATCTAATGAATACACAGTAATAAGTCACTTTCTCACTGTAAAGAATCTTGACAGAAATGTAGATAATATGGGTCTTTACAGGGATATGCTTATTTACTATGTAGAAAAATAATAGTTATGATTTATCAGGTACCTCAGAATGTTGTTTATTTAATAAGCTCTATTTTGAGTAAGCTCCAAATGGGTAAGAAGAAAGACCAGCTAGGCATGAGGGGAGGAAGGATAATGAATTCAATGAGAAATTGTGGTTATACTAGAAAATGATTTGGTATAGTCAGTTTTCTTCCTTGCAATTAATTCAGTCATGTCACATAACAAATATCAATGAATTTCATGAAGACTGAAATTTTATCAAGTTACGGGGGTAAAAGCAACATACCTATAAAGCTAATAAACACATTCATGACAAACTCATAACTAACATACTCAGTAGTGAAACACTGAAAGTCTTTCCTCTAAATGATAATCAAGAAAGGATGTTCACTTTCATCACTACTATTTAACATAGAATTAGAAGTTCTAGCTACAGCAACTAGGCAAAAGAAAGATATGATACACAATGAAAAGGAAGAACAAAAACTATCACTCTTTGCAAATGACATGATAATGTACAGGAAAACATCAAAACCCCACTAAAAGAACAATTAGAGATAAGAAATCAGTAAAGTAAACTGGAAGGCTACAAAATCTATTTGGAAAATTCTGCTTCATTTCTTTATGCAACAACAGCCAAGATGAGAAAGAAATCAAGAACATATCCCATTTAACTGCATCAAAATTAAAGAAATATCCAGGAGTAGGCTTGACAAATGAGGTAGAAGAACTGTAAAACAAAAAATGTAAGACACTATTACAAGAAAAAAAAGACACAAGAAAATGGAACGATAACCTCTTGTAAATGGACTGGATAAATTAACATTGTTAAAATGCCCCCATCTTTTTATGTGCAATATACAGATCTAATATTCAAGTTTCACTGGCATTATCAGTTTTGCCATAATCAAAGTTTCAATGTCATTCTTTAAGGAGTTAGAAAAGCATTACTGAAATTTATATGGAACCACAAAAGGCTAACAGCCATCACAATTCTGACAAAGGAAAAGAACAAAGGTATCATAATACCAGACTTAAAACTATACTATAAAGCAATATTAGTTAAAATAATATGGTACTGAAATAAAAAAAGACACACAGAACAGTGGAAAAGAACTGATTATTCAGAAATAAACCCACACTCATATGAACAGAAAATTTATAAACAGAACCAAGAGTAAACAATGCAAAGGAAAGTATCTTCAATAAATGGTAGTAGGAAAAGTGGAGAGCCACAGGCAAAATAACAAAACTAGATAAAAAAGGATCTTACACCTTACAAAAAAAATTAACTCAAAATGTATTAAAGACAGTTATATAAGTATCTAAAATCATAAGATACAAGAAAATATTGGTAAAATTGCCAAAACATTGACTTCAGTTATGTTTTGGGGAACTAATGGCAAGGAAAATAAAAGTATAAATTAAAAATGCAAATATGTCAAGTAAGCATGCCTCTGCACAGCAAAATAAACTACCAATAAAATGAGAAGACACCCAATCAAATGGAGGAAATATTTGATCATTATTCATCTGATAAGGAGCTGATATCTAAGATCTACAAAGAATTCCTACAAAGTATCAATAAGACAATGAACCCAATTAAAAACTGGGCAGAGTAGGTAGACAGACATATTCAAAGACGACTTACATTCAATAGGCACATGAAAAAATGTTCATCATCACTTATCAGAGAAATGAAAATCAAAACCACAATGAGATAGCACACTGTTAAAAACTGTTCCATATCAAAGAATATCAGAAATAAGTGTTGGCAAAGATCTAGAGGAAAAGGACTCTGAATATAGGCTGGCTGGCCCATTCCTTATGAAAAACAGTATGGCGGTTTCTCAAAATATTAAAAATAGGTCTACCACATGATACAGCACTCATATAGTTAGTTACTGGAAAAGCGTAAAAACATTAAATCAAAGGCTATGTTTAACACAGCACTATTTCCAATACATGAGTTATGGAAACAACTTAAATGTCCAAGGACAGAAAAGTGAATTAGGAAGATGTGATATACATACACCATGTAGTACATAGCTATTTAAAAAAGATGGAATCCGATCATTTGTGACAACATAAATGGAACTGGAAGAGATTGTGCTAAGCAAAGTAAATCAAGGAAAAAAAATGGTGGATGATCTCATTCATATGTGGTATATATATATATATATATATATATATATATATATATATATATATACACACACACCATATATATACCACATATATATTCCACATATGTATATATACACATATATATTCCACATATATATTTTTCCACATATGTGTATATATATATATGCATTATATATAATCATAGTTTTAAACAGTAATTAGGCTACCAGAGGGAGAGAATTGGAAGAGGGCAAGAGGAAGCCTAGCGTTATTATGTTGAAAAATGGTTGCTTTGGTAGTAGATGCAGTACGGTAACATAGCTGAAGTGTTGTGTACCTATACCTCTAAAGTGTATAGTGTTGTAAATCAATTTACCTCAATAATACAAAAAAAATTAAGAATAACTATAAAAAATAGAGAAAGCAGGTTTAAAATGAGAATGTTAAATAATTGTTAGAAGGAAAAACAAAAGCAGTTATTCCACTAACAAGCAATTAATATAGTAACACCTACTTCAACAGGGAATTCTGAAAATAGAATCCCTTAAAAGAGTCACTACTGTAAAAGAACAACAAAACAGTATCAAGATGAATTTAAAAAAAAGACAGAATTTCCCCAACTAGAGGCTTCTTTCTCCTCTCCCTTTCCGTACATAAATATACAAATTTACTTTTAAAGTGCCAAAACATAAGGAAAAATTTAGTAACAATAATGCACTATTTGAGCTATGCTTTAAATATGACTGATTTATATAAATATTTATTAGAATATGAACTCCAATAACAATAAGAATGCTACAAAAAGGTGCCATGGTTCATACTAGATTAATTTTTAACCTAAATTGGTTACTAAATGTATCCCTCAACAGTTCATACTATAAATGGCTTCAAATGGCTGGACTAGCGCCACAGACTTTTCATAACATAGTTGGCCATGCTAGCTAATATTTACTTAGGGAAAAAAAAAAATTCCCTACCATAGTTACATATTCACATTTACTTGGACATAGGTTCAAAGACAGATAATGTGTAAATCTAAAGATATACATACCAACAGTCAAGAATGTTGCTTAAGAATAGTTTAAATCAACTAAACACATATTCCTTGGTATAATTTAACAACACTGACAAGTGCTTATACTGTGATCAAAAATAAGGATCTCAAGGGAATTAGTTCACTTTCATTAATCACTAACTTACACAATCAAATATTCCAAAGGCTACAAGCTCCTTCTCAAACAGAAATACAAATACCACAATCAAAAAATGATGTAAAAAGTATTTAAAACACACACACACACACACACATACACACACACACACACAACACAACAAAACAAAACAAAACAAAACAAAACAATCACCAAGGTAGAACGGAAAGGGAAAAGGGGAAGGACAGATAGAAAAATAGGTTCAAGGAACAGGGAGGTGGGATGGTGGAGTTTGGTCCACAAAGGCAGCAAAAACATAAAAATCTCTTCTTACTTCTCTAAACTTTTCTACATCTGTCTTCCAGCATGTAGTTCTAACATCTGTGGTCTGTTATAAGACAAACAAAATTATAGCAAAACAAAGCTAGAAATGCTAATTTGTCCATTCAAAGTTGTATAACTCTACTTTTTACACATAATGATGTTCAGAAAAAGTCTTTCCGAGAAGAAAGGGCTCCAGATTCTTTTGTTTCTGTAAGTGACTGTACTGGGGGTTATAAGCTACTAAAAAGAGTTGATCCCACAATCTCAAACAGATTTGGGTGAAAATCCAGTGAGGGGAATTTCAAATTCACTGTTGAACAGGAAGTTATTAACTAAGAACACTCTACAGAGAAGAAGACACACACACACAGAAACACACACACACAGAACCACACACAAGGTGGGAGATAAGAAAAAAAAAAATCAGACAGCCCATGGGTAACAGGCAATGTTATTTCAAGAGCTGGCCAGAAAAGTTAGCACTACTGTCTCAGGGCATCTCTCCTTTTATGAGGCACCCAGGATTAAAATAGATAAACATTATCGTACACCCTTAAATGACTATATACATTTTGTTTATTTATTATTAACTACATAATCCTCAGTTGAGTCACATTTTTCTACAATAAAAAATCATCTTGGGACAACAGCCATATTTATATCTAAGGTATCAACTGAAATGTCAAGAAGTATGAATCCAGTTTTTAAAGGGTAACTTCACTAAATCTCCACAACTAGAACTCTCATTTACCATTTTCTACTGTACTGGGGAAGGGTGAATATTGCAGGTCAAGGAACAGTAGAGGACAAGACAGTGCGAGGCCTGTGCAGACAAGTAAACTCTTGAAGATTCCTCAAATTATATACCATATTGGAATATACATAAGCATGTTTATTTTCTCCCTCTCAAATTTAGCAAAAATCTCTCCAGAAGAGATATCAGTTGTTAAAAAAAAAAACAAAAAAAAAAAGCCAGAACAACAGTGGAGAAAGCACTTAGCAAGAAAGTAAAAGTGAAACAGCAACCATTAGTTTAAAATATACCAGAGGTTTTATATATATATATATATATATATATATATATATATATATATATGATCTCATTTAAATGTTGTAATAGCCTTTTGGTAAGGATATTATTGTGAATTCTTCAACATGGAAATTGTTTTTCTCCAGGATTAAGTGAGTTGTTCAAAGTCACAGCAAAAAGAAAGAACTAAGGGTTCAAACCCAAATGTATCTAACTACAAACTGTATGTTTTACACTGTGTCAAAATATATTTAAGTACGAAGCAATCAGTAAGGTTATCTGATCTATAGGACATTCTCTGACACATTATTAAAGTTTGGGGTCATTTACTTCTTCAAAACTTTATTATTTTCTATCTGAAGTGGATTTAATCAGTACACTGGTTAATTTATAACCCACTACCCTTTGATTATTTACTGTGATTGCTATTTAGATTCTACATGCCTAAAATAAAGTGTTCTGGTTTCTCTTTGTATCCTGGTCTTCCCTAAATGAAAGGGGGGAAAAAAAATCACAGTACACCAGTAGGGTTTATAAGAAGCCAACTTCATTACTGTTATTTTTTAAATAAAAGCTTTTCTGTCTACAAAATATAATTACTCCTTTCAGCTCCCAATTTCTTCTCCAAAGCAATGTCACAAGTATAGAAAGGCAACACATCCTGCAGAAAGAAAGGGCCCCTGTGTTGATAACAGGAAGAATCAAAAATAAGCCTTCATCTTTACTTGCAGTTCTTAAAGATAACATAATCACCATTTGCTTCTTAAAGAAACAACTAAATATACACATGCCAATGTCACACACTCATCAGGCAATGGAGAGAAGTCCTATAAACCTAACAAAGATGGCTCAGTAAAAGTAGAAGTAGTAGACAGATACCCTGGATTCTGTTCAAGAGTACATAAAAAGTTCATTACTAATTAGAACCTCAGACTATGACCTTCCTTGGAAACAGGGTCTTTGTAGATATAATTAATAATGGGGATATCATACTGAATTATGGTGCATCCTCAACCCAACAACTGGTATTCCATAAGATAACCAGAGGACACAAAGCTCTAATAGCAGATCACATGACAACGGAGGTAGAGACTGAAATGATGCACACAAGCCAAGAAATGTCAAAGACTGTCAGGAGCCACAAGAAGATACAAGAGACAAATAAGAATCTTACCCATTTGGTAACATGCCCCTGCCAACACTTTCATTATGAATTTCTAGCCTCAAAACCATGGGAGAATAATTTCTGCTCTTTTAAGCTACCAAATATGTGATAATTTGTTATAGCAGTTTGAATTCATACCTTATATCAAGTTACTCGTTACCATCTTTTTAAAACTTCAATTTTATAAAACTGATTAAGGGGAAATGAACATAGTCCTCAAACATAGTGAACATAGTCCAGGTAGAGTAACAACTGGCCTACCTATCCCAAAAGAAAAAAAATTCTTCTGATCCTCAATTCTACCACGATTATGAATACAAAAAAAAAAAAAAAAAAGAAAAGAAAGAAAGAAAAAGAAAAAAGAAATCACTCCGGAACAGAGAAACCATTTTTCTATGAGGTGGAGGAAAAATCAGTAAGTCATACCTCATCCTTCTTCTCCTGAATGCGACGTCTTTCTGCCTCAATTGTCAGCTTCTCCTGTATTTCCTGGGCAATTTCACAGTCCTGTTGCTCACTAAAGAGTGAAAGATTAAAACAACATGGATAAGGAATATAAGGGATGATTTTTCTTAAAAATAATACAATTTACTCATTACTCACTATAAATCAATACATTTTTATTCAATCTTCACAATAATGATACTGAGATGGACACTGTGACCTCTCATAGGTACCAAATTACTGAGAACCAAAGCAAAGAAATAATTTCCTAAAATGTCAGGAAAATAAGTGGAAGAATCAGAATCTGGTTCCCAGATACCACAGTGAAATTACATGTGCATATTTTTTCTATACTGTCTTATGATCTCACCCTAGTGGATCACTCTATAGCAGGAGAGACATGTTTTCTAAAGATTCTGCAAAGAAGATGTAGACTATGAGATTAATGTCCACAGTATACAAATAAAGAAAGAATACAAAGAAGAAAAAAAATGTACTGAAATCTCAATAAAAGTATGATCACCCAAAGGCACTACTGTGGCTTTCAGACACTTTTTTCTTATATATCAATTTTTCCAGCTTCTACAAACAAATACCTAACAATAATCTTCAAAAATGGGGAAGGGAATGTATATTCCCCACCTTCAGCTCTCACTAGCAACATTTCTAGCAGATGCAAATTTTCTATGCTCTGGTCACTGGAAAAAATGTGCTGTGAATGCTGCTACCAGGATTATGCTTTGGCATTTGTATATTCAACAAAGAATTTTTTAAAAAAACACCTGCTATTAGCCACGGCACTATTCTCAACACTGAATATACAAGGATAAATAAATATTTTATCATGCTCTCGGAAGTTCACATTTGATTTTTACGGGAGAAATAGAAATCACTATAAAAAAAAAAACAAAAAACAAAAAACTTCAAAATGGCACTTTTAGAATAGCTAGTCCAAAAGAATATGGTACTTGGATCATTCAGAGATGGTTAATAATGCGCCCTAGGTATATAAATAAGTTTTCTGATTTCAGGTAAATGAGCATTTTAAAATTCCAGGATGCCATAGCTTTGAGAAATAAATCTTTTCACAAAGTGACACTGAAGATATATTTTTCTAGAATATAAAATAAAGACGTGCAGTTGAAGTTGAGCTTCATTTTTCAGACCATATTCCCAAAAAGATGAGTTTCGTTATTCAACCATATTCCCAAGAAGGATCAATTAAATTCACTTAGTTCTATATAATAACAAAAAAGCAAAATCAAATACAAACAGGATGCATCTACAATCAGTAAGCCTGAATGTGCACGTGGGCCTTAGGATCAGACTGAGTAAAAGGTTACACTTCATTAAAATCATTAGCATTTCATCTTCCCAGGATGTTCAACTGCTAAGATTGCCAGGGTGTGAAAATTGAGAAACTTGCTCTTCAACTTATTTATTTCATCCAGGAAAACCTCTCAAACACAGAAGACCTACACAGAAATATAATACTTGGTTCTTTCCTTTAGGAACTATACCCCATTATTTCTCAAATCCTGATTTATATTTTGTAGTGCTTTGTCCAAATAGTCTCTGAATACCCTCATGATGCTATCATTACCTTAAATTAGGATGCTATACTTCTGTACCAGTTCTCACAACTATATCTCATTTATACGTTTGCATAAATGATGCAAAGCCATTCAGTTAAAATTCTGAATCTTTTAACTGGTTTTATCTTAACTGCTTGCAAAACCAAGCTTACACACATTCCAAATCTCTGTCTTCTTTCTCTAATTCTACTAACAATACCTTAAATCAGTCCTTATCATCTCCCTCCTCGCTAGATTTCTAAGACCCTTGTCCTCAATTCAAGCATCATCACCTCTTTACCTAACCACTGCTCAATCTTATCCCCTCCAATCCTTGAAGCAAGTCAGCCCCCCTAGGTCCCAAAATGAAAATCTAAAATGCATTCATGGTTTTGTTGCTTATAATTTAAAAATCTATAAAACCTTGATTTTTAGCATAATGTATATGACTTTAGAGTCTAAGTTTAAACTGCTTTTGTGGCCCCCTCTTTACCATCCCCCTATCTAATCCTCTGCTCCAGCAGTACTGAGCATCTTCCAGTTTCTGTGGGATTTCAGAGCTTTTACCTCTCATTAGAATGGTTTTCTCCAATTATGTAAAAATCTTTATATCGAGGTTTAGATTACACACTTGAACTTAGCCAGAAGGCCGAGAAGCAATCAAGGTTTAGATTAAACTGTAGACAGCATTCGTGTTTGACTGGTTTTTGCATAGCCATGATATTTACTGCTCATTTCTCTATGCCTTGTGCAATATTTAAGTCTCAGATTTTTCCTGGGGCCCTTAAAGGCAATGACTGTGCTTTTTTTTTTTTTAATCCAAAATATAAAAGTGTATTATAAATAGTTAGAGAGAAGTAAAGAATAGTTGCATAGACACAAGAAGGTAGAAAGAAGGCTTCCAAAAGAGAAAGTTTGCCAAAAAGAGGCCTGCATAGTCACAGGCGGGCCTTAAAAGGAAAGTCGCCTCTAATATTTTGCAAAGGGAGAAGATTAGCAAAGAGAAGCACCCGCATAATCACAGGTGTGCAGAAGAACTGTCTGCTGGTTGCAAAAGGAGAAAGTAGCCAACTCTTAGCAACTGGTGTGGGCACAGGTGAGCAGAGGGCTGCTGTCAGCAATGACTATGCTTTATCTGTGCATGTGAGCTCCAGTCTTTTAGTCAGGTGTAGTGAGTCAACAGTGGTTATTTACAAAACAAAGAAGCTAAGCAAAATTATAAAGTACTCTCTAAAATAATTAGAAAACAAAACAAAACAGAACAATCTTTGTCAAAGGCAGTAAAAACAACAGGCTTCCCTACTTTATTTGAACATGATAATTAAAGTAAAAGTGGTCCCTTCACTTTCCCCTTTATCTCTCCCACAATATTTCATGGAAAAACATACTATTATTAGAGACAAGTACAAGAGTCACTCTCAAGAATAAACATAGTCTATGAGCTTTAAAACACTGAATAAAGGTTAAAAAGTCATTGAAATAGAGTCCTTAACTATCATCATTTCATACAGGTAACTATTAAAGATTTAGAGAGTATTTTTGTCAGACCCTTAAGTTACAAAGCTAACCAAGTATACAATCCAAAGCAGTCCATAAAATTTTGTTTCTACCTAAAAAGCAAGGGGGAAGGGTGGTGGGAAGCAAACACAGGTAGAAAATCATGCTGGGGAAGAGGGGGAAACAAGAACTCAACCCTATATTTACAAAAAGTATTTTGATAGCCAGTATTTCTATGAGAGAGAGAGCAAGAGATTATTTTCCCCAATTTAAGGTAAGAAAACCAGACTGAGGACAAAATGGTTCAAAGTCATACAGTTAGAAATGTTAAGAGTTTACAACAGAATTCACATCCCAAAACTCAGATATAGCATTCAAACAAAGACAAATTCATATCAAAGAAAAACTACTAGATAGTCACTACAGGATTTGTAATATAACAGTAAAAGGAATTGGAGGGACAGAAGGAAAATCTTCTGCCCTGACCAGGCTGCTGACGCCAAAGAAAAATCAGTTCCTGAATAATTACATTCCACTCCCCAATTCCTTACAGGTCTTTGTAGCGCTTTTGGAGCTGAGCCTGAGCTCTCAGATCTTCTTCTTGTAGCTGCTTAGCCACCTGGAGATCATGCTGGACTAAACGACTCCGCTGAATATTTGATGCCAAGTGATGCTCAACTGGACAAAAAGATTGAGGAGAGTAACTACAGTGCACTGACTTGTTAATAATAAATCTTAGAATACATTTAAGAAGAATTTTTTCATTAAAAAGTGATACACATTCATTACTTCATATTATGTTCTCAATAATGCTGTATAGGAGGCAGCATAGGCATTTTTATTCCTACAGTTAGAGAAGCTAGCCTATTTGTGAGACCAACACAGTGCAAGTATCAGGTTCCCCAATCTGCATAGGCTTTTATTGGTCCTAGCAAGGTATACCAAGAAGGGCAGGCCAAAAAAGTGCTAGGAGGCGGCAGGCCAGCCACCCAGAAATCTTTCACATTCTTTCTCTGGGTTTTCTCTCTCATGCTCTCGCATCCTTTGCTCTTTCTTGCCTTCATGCTCTCTGTGCTCCCCTCCCAGGGTGACACCACCCTTTAAGCCTTAGTGTGGTATACTAAGGCCATAGTGTGGTAACTCACACATGCGCACACTTACTGCCCAGGCACATGCACATGCCTCCTATCATGGGGAGGGCACACTACCACAGGTACTGGTTATACAGGCTAATGGTGGAAAAGACCTGACCAATTTCCTTACCCTACACCATCCTTCTACTAAGTAAAAAGAGGATCAGAAAGGTAAAGTTTATTTTTTGGTCACAAGGCAAAACAGTAGCAATCCCAGAACTTCTAAACAGATTCTCTAACATTAGGGAAAAAAATGCTCTTTTTTCTCCACAAGTTGTTACTGCATTTATAAACTACATTTTTCAATACTTGATTTTATATTAACATATAAATTAGTAATTCTCAAATTACATACCCACAAATTTGTACTTTTGTGTAACATATATAACTTAAGATTCTGCAATTGGTTCCTGAAATACCCTTAAAAAAACATTTTTAGGATAGAGAGATACCCTACCTGGTCATCCATATACACATATACCAACTGCTTCCCTCCTATGGAATTAGCAAAGGAAAAAGTTCAAGTCCCTTGGGAATCCCCCATACACTCTAACCCCTGGTAGCTGTCCTATTTCAAAATATTAAGATTTCATTCTTCACTCAAGTGTAATTCAACTAGACAAATCTCTCAGGATGGATATTTAGTTTCAGCTTGGTAACTATTTTTTCCCAGTCTCACCCTAAGAAACTTGCCTCAAGCTACCACTAGCAGAAGAAAACTGAAGCATTACTCACTCTCCTGTTCCTGCAGGCTGTGGGCCAGGGTGTGGTCCTCTAAGACAGCAAAATCTCGGCACACTGTAGAGGAAAATACACAAGGCTTATTATCAAAAGTTCAACAGAAAAAGAATTTCCATAGGCCAATTCTAGTATTTTAGGATGATCAACTTTGTAATCTCCATGTACAAAATAGTGACTAGTTAGCAGTAAGACAATTCACAAAAATCCACACTCTATCTGCCCACTACCAAGTATAAGGTGAAACAAAATAATGGGTAAGCCTGGTTTCCAACCTCAGTATATAAATTAGAGAATCTGAGGCCAAAGGTCCAAGAATTTCAATTCACTTCAAAGAAATGGCAAATGCTGTTGAAATAATAAAAGACTATTTTGCATATTGCACTGAAAGAAAGCTCAGTTCTAGATAGTAAGAGGAGTCAATAATCTAAAATCTAAAAAATCTAGCCTATACCTGAGTCATCTAGCGTCTAGAGGATTCGCTCCCAGATAACCTGATATCTTTTGGCTGTAAAACACCCTTTATTTGCCCCTTCAATATGACCAGGAGCAGAACTCCACTTACAGGAAAATCACATTCAAAAATGGGTCCATACCTTCAGACTTGAATTAGAACTGACAAAGTATTTCTAAATGCAGAGTTGCCTAAAGAGAATCTGGAAACCGAAAGAAAACAGTAAGTTTAGAGGATACCAGAAGTCCACCTCTAACTTGCCTCCATCTGGAGACCCAGGAAGGAGCATTCATTGATCTATTTTCTTAGAAAGCAAATAGGAAGAGAGAGTCTTCAAGACCCATTCTACCCCAAAATTCAAACTCCTGCTTCTACTTATCATTTCTAGGGGCTAGAAATTTTAAAGGTGAGAAAAATGTGGGCTAGACGGAAGAAAACATTTATTAAAGCTATATTTATTAAAGTTAGTGGTAACAAACCTGAGATTCAGTTCTAAAACAGAGTTCCTTCCGTTCCTTATACAAGTACAGCCCTCCTGGAAGCCAGGTAAACCATAGTGGGAAAACTACAGTGATCAACAGCATTTCCAAAATGCTTAGCTAATTGAGATTAATTAAATTGCTAAAATATCTATGGATTTAATTCATAGAAGGCAAATGTTCAGAATGAATCAGTCAAAAATGAATGCAATCAAATCTCATGAAAAACAATCCTATTTTAATATACTGCTTATTATTTATAAAACTTTTACTATGTATCATGAAAGATTATGTTGGTATGCCAAAATTGATATTAAACCTTAACTTTTTAATGATTAATTAAAAATTAATGTTTTTCAAATCATGAGTGGCAAATTATTATTAGACCAAAAAATCAATTTACTAAAAGTAGGGAACAAGAACTTAAAATCATATAAGCTAGAAAATACAATGTATCAAATTCAGTACAAAAAAAAATTTGAAGAACCTTTTCAGTTATATACATATGTATATAAGATACTTGTTAAGTAGCAACAGAAAACATATCTGACTTTTCAACTTAGATTTTATTTAGGAAAATATTAGAAACGATAAAACATCAAGATGTCAACACTAATTATGTATTATATGATTACAATGTAGCTCTTTTTCCACTCTAAATACTTATGTATTTTTATCTATTATGAAGATAATGCTATTTATAATCCTATTTACATTTTACCAAAAAAAAAAAAAGCAAGTTTTCAAACTAAACTTCTAAACAGTGCTATAACAAATATTTACTAGGGGAAAAATAAGTTGCAACAGTTATGTTCTAGTGATTCAATTTAAATGTACTATTTTCTTATGTTTACAGAATGAGTTTGTTATTTATGGAATAAACGGTATGATAACAAGAACAAAGTCTATATAAGGTTTCACATTTGCATGTCATCTCCCAGACAACCAGAGTAGGGAACCATGAAAAGCGTTCAATTCTCATGATGAAAGGAAATAAAACAATGCATCACTTGAGAGAAAAGATTTTTCTCTTGAACCTGAAAGTGAATTCAGTTATTAGGTTGGAACTTAAATAGATGCATTACATTATACAACAGACATCACCATTGTTTACACATGAGCTTTAAATATATTGTACATATACACACAAGCATGTAACACACACCTTCAATAAAACCACAAGATTGAGCACAGTAAAGGCATTTTTAAAACAAAATAATTGATTTAATTTCAACATTTCACTGATGGAATTTATCAAGAGATTCCTGTGCTATTTTTTTTTCTAATCTCCCAAATTTAATGAAATCTACCAAAGTTAAATGAAAACCCCAGCAACCCAAACCACTTGTTTGGCAAGTAAATATAGCTAACCACAGACATACTAGATTGCAGTCAAGTGGGATCTGAAAATGCTGAGATAATATAAGTCATCAACTCAGAAATACTACTTTAATATCACAGACCATCTACATCATTATCAGAGACCACAGAGTAAGTGGGTAACTTATTGGAAAAGTGAAAATGGCTGAGTCAGAAATTTCCATGTAGCAGGGTAAATTATTGAGGGCTGAAAGAACAGTGTAAAAAGGGGAGAAGAAAAGGTGGAATCAGCAAATCATACTCATCTTGGTAGATCAGTCAGATACAGATAAGTTCTTCCCATAAGAAAATGATTCCTAATTATCATGAAAGATGAAAATGCAAACATTTAACAACCTCACAGCTTCCTACTTGCAGGAACCAATTTCTTGGATTGAATTCAAAATCACAATCTTTATGCCTTGGCTATAAGAAAAGCACTGTAGGTACCCAAGAAAAGTCACAATTCAGACCTTGTCTAGTCTCAGAAAACATAGATACTAAAATATATATATCATGGATTGAGGCTTTTCTTCTCAAGGAACATAGTCTCAAATGAGATGGAGGTCTTTTAAAGTTAAAAAGGAGTTGAAGGTCCTTTACTCTGAGTTATTATCAAACTGATTTTTAGAATTGGTCTTTGCACTACATAAAATGGTCACTAAGTTTGATTATCTTCAAAATCTCATTGGATGTGCATCCACTTAGTTCAATGTTTGATAGGAAAGACATCAGAAAAAGATTTCCTTAAAATGAAGCAAACTTGTACAGAATAGTAATCCATCATATTATCTACCAGTGTAAAATATTTTTTCACACTTGTACATGGTAGCTATTACTGACATGTAGCTAATTTCCTAAATTAATTAAAATTAAATTTCAAATTCTATTCTTTAGTTTCACTGCCCATATTTACAGTGCAAAATAGCAATATAGGACTAGTAGCTACAATTTTGGACAGTATGGACTACAGAACACTCTCACGATTACAGAATTTCTATTGGACAGCACTGTTCTAAACAGTAATTACAATGTGATGACAGAATAGTGCTAATCATAACAACTAGATCACTAAGTAGAATTTAAAACCATTTTGTGCATGTTTTGAGAGAAATGGGGGGGTAGGAAAGAAGGGAGGGGGGAAGGGGGGAAAGGAGAAGAGAGACAGTTTTTTTTTTTTAACCAACTGATATAACTCTTTTTGTCACATTGCCAGAGTCTTGAATATACTGTTGGAATTGTGTTGGTCACTGATTTATCTTCAAAGTGCTTATATATTATTTTTCCAATACTTTTTCCTCAGCTTTAAAAGTCATGATAGTTTTGCTAACCTCAGCAGTGAGAAAAGATCAAGAGTTGTTTTACATTTATTAAACAACCACTGAGCAGATAACAGTTGCAGAAAGAACTAAATCTACACTTGGAAAGTACTTAACATAAAAGTACTTAACTGGGTAATACAATTGCTACTCTATAAATTCAACTGACCTGTACTATTGTACCAATCAATCACTAGTTGATGAACTGATTTAGATTAGCAAATGTGTACATTTGTAAATTTTCAATTGATCTTGAAAATTAGTCACAAATGAAGCACTACTCAAAATGTACTCTTTTTAGCACCTTCTTGATTTTTTTAGCACCTTCTTTAAACAATTATATTTTAATGGGTGTCCCAATTAGAAAAATTCAAGGATATATGAATTTATACAACAACTAAATAATTACTCTTGATATCATTAAATGAGTGAAAATAGAAGCACATCTAACATTATTCAGTTTATTTTAAAAATGGACTGGCAGAATTTGATAATTAAATATAAAACAATGGATGTCTTAGCGCATTATTCTCTGCAGTAACTCCAGAGCGTACTACACTGGTGAACACTTTATGGCAACATGGGATACTACTCATTGAATAACTGTTGCACAAGGATGCAACAATCACAGGCATGTCAACTTTGATTCCAATCCTGGTTCTGATACTTACTAGCTAGCTAAACTTTAACTAGCATCACTTACATTTGCTTACCTGTAGTAAGAGTAATAAAGAGTCATTTTAGCAGCTGAGCAGTGCAGGAAGGAAAGACGTGTATGTGCACCCTCACAAATTATTCTGATGGAGGTAGTCAGACCTCAGAACCTTTATAGAAAACAGACCACTGATAACAGCAAGAGGACCTCTTAAAAAGGCCAATACCATAAAGTAAGCAGAAGCAGAGAGATTTTTTCAAAATAATTTTCCACTAAGAATATCCAGATAGTAAGAATTTACTTCTATTTTGATTTCATGTATCCCGAAAGAAACTCCAACCTTCTGAGGTTCCACTACTTGAATGGCATTTCTCCTGGCACTTAAACAAGCCCTCCAATGGTTTGGCAGCTCTCAAATGGTTTGGTTTCTCGATTTGCCTTTGCCTAGAAAGAAAAGTCCTTAAATCTCTGCAGGATAAACCCAGTCATGCCCATTAAAACCCAAAAGATCACATCCAACCTGACTTAAATACAAGTTTATACCAAGGGAAGAAAACCATTTTGGTTTACTGGCTTCATATAACAACAGTTTCCTTATGTATTAGTTAATGTAATTTCTATTTATCCTTGAGTCAAATATTTCCATATTCAACTTCAGCAAATGAATGATACTTTTGCTGGCACTTTCTTTCCTATTAAGAATAGAAAATTCATTTGAATTTCAAAAATTGGTAGTACTCAAAATTAAAAATAAAACAAAATTTATTTTAGATAGTGGTCATGGTATAAACAGAGTGAAGCACTGCTTAGCATTTTTTGTCCATAAAATAAACTGCAGCATAATTCTCATAACCATATGTCAGACCTCTCTGTACATAGTACTCACAAATTCTATAAATCTGCAAGTATGAACAGAAAACAAGTAGAAATTTTCACTATTTCTGGAATTCTGATAATGCTCAATAACTGGTCACATTTGTCATGTAAAATGTTTTTCTAAAAGATGTCTTGATAACTATTCCTAGAATCAATTCCATGCTCTACCTTAATGTAGGGGATGTAATGTACCGTAATGCACCTCCCCAGAAGACCAGGAGACTTATTTTTCAAATTATAAGTATGTTTACCCCAAAATAGTCAAATTCTTTCAAATCCTTCCTACAGTCTATCTGAAGGAGTAAGGGACTCAACAGTACATGGGGAAAAAGTTAGCCTGTATTTCAAAGTATATCTCAACGATGTCGCCACAATAACAAACATGCACACATTAATTTAAAATGTGATCCTGTCAGTCATTTTGACCCTATATATGTAGTACAATAGTATGAAATTAATTTTTTATGGGAACAAATTTATATACACATTAAAAGTGTTTAAATTAAATGTAAACTTTGTTCAGTATTCCCAAAGAAAGCTGAAAACTCAGATAACATGGGGAGAAGTAATAACTGAAGCATAATGGTAAACACCAAGGAGGAAGAAGCTGAGATTTCTTCAACAATACAAAAATAAACAGAGTACACCAAATGGCAACATGCTTTGAATTTTCCATATGTTTACAGAGTATTTCAGAGAAGAAAAACCGATTTTGGAGCTGTTACAGATCAGGATTCAAGTATAGTTTACTTACAGGTTAAAAAACGTTAGGGTCAAGATAGTTAATCTGAGCCTCAGATTCAGCTGTAAAATGGGGATAGATTTTATGAGGACTAAATTAGATTAGAGAAGAATCAAATAAAGCACCTGTCAATAACAGGAACCTCAATATAAGAGAAGCTCAATAAATGAAACTTCACTATTAGCACCACAAGGGTTAACGAATCTCTCAATTGGTTATATTCCAATAAGCATTTATCGCAGTCAGATACTACTAATTCTTAAGAAAATCTAGCCACTTTACTAGAAAAGCATCTATAATAGAATGTGTAATAACTACTTTTTGTTATAAATATGTGAAAATGTTCTCTGGCAAGGAATTATAATGAAATCAAGAGTATATATTTCTATGGTTCTTTCTAACTGCCTATATCCAATTAAGGGAAAATGTATCATGGATCTGGCTCAAAGGATTATCAGTATGTCCAGAATGTTTAATAAGCTCCATTATTCCAAACTTTTTTCAGTGAACATACAGAATTAGAAAGCAAAGTAGAGTCCTACATGAAAGTTACAAAATTATAGTTTACAAGATGAGATGAATGATAGCATCTTCAAGAATGGCAGGAAGGTAGACAGTTGTGAAGTAGTCAACTCAATATTTAACCAACATATGAGCATGCAGATTTTAAAAATGCATGCCAACTAGATGAACTTTCCTAAATTCTGCTGTTTGAGCTGCTCTAATAAAAGTTTTCTACCAAGTTCAAATGGTTTTGTTATATTAACTATAAAAAAAATATGGGTACTTCTTCCTCAATTTATAGAAATAATGGTTTAATTACAGCATATAAGGAACAATAAATTGAAATACAAAGAACCCTGTTCTTAATTCCAGATACTGGTAATATTTTAGTTCTCACTTTGTCAACAGTTCACCATTTTACTTTTTGACAAGTAATTTCCAAATCAGAAATTCAATGCCCTGACATAAAAGTCTAATTTATCTTTAAGTAGTCATTCAACTTTAATATGAGGGTTGTACAAAAAGCAGATTCAGTATAAATGATACACATTTGCTTCTTCAATACAAATGTATCAACTAAATATGATAATCACAGCCTATGTGAAAGACTATCCATACAAAATGAACAGTGTGTGTGAATTTTTACCTGTTTTTTCATTACTGCTGTTGGTTTTACCATTCCCACCATTCAAAATGGCAAACATCTACAATTATTTATCTGGAGAGTAGTTTCAACCACCAATTAAATCTTAAGTAACCTTTCATTCAATCAGGTGACTTGTGAAAGGTATATATATTTTCTGTTTTAAAGTAGCAGTTCTCATTGAGTCTTAGGTCTCAAGGTAAAATGGTACAGTGCTAACACTCACTCTCTAAAGAATACAAATGTGGACTGTACCATTTACTAAAAGGTTTACTTGGGGCCAGATGACCAGAGTACATACTGGGAATACAAACACCTTCCATTATTTAAAAGCCTTCTTGAAGATTATCAAATGTTTTTAATTGATCTAGAATATGATCTAAATGCCTTGGCGTTATATATATTGCTACTGAAGTTACTTCAATTCATCCTACAGTAAACTTGATAATCATGTAAATCCTCTACAGAGGAAGTGAAAGAAAATCTGGGGCAGCTTGCATCTGTGAACAGGAAGAGAAGCTGTCCAAATACCTTTCTGCTCTAGAGGATTTACTTGCTTCACTAATTTTGTAAGGAGTCAACATTGTTTCACTGATTTTTTAAAATGACAGAATATCTGCCAGGAATATAAATCTGTTTTTTATAGCACTTGATGTTTTTAAAGCAGTGTTAACTTCTACTATATTATATATCAAGGCAAAAGAAATTTAGAAAACCATCCTATGTAACTATATATTAAAAAATTTATCCCTAAGGCAAAAATACTGGAGCCGACATTTTTGCTTAAGCTTCTACATTCTCTTACCATCACAAACCATTCCAAGTTTGCAATCTGTCCATGCATCTTTTTAGTTTCCAAGCCAAAATTTTCAGATTTTTCACAATTATCTCCTTTTATAACAAGAATTTTAAATAGCCCTCCTGACAGCCTGTGCCTAGGCAGGTGCCACTCTTTTACTTTCTTTTCCTAATAAAACTGTCCTTTTAAAATGTAAAAAAAAAAAAATTAAACCTTTAAAATAATGCATGGTATGTTTAACTTGTTTGGCTAAATGTTAAAGGAAACTTGTCTCCTTTATCTAAAGATAAATTTTAAAAATTCTGAATGAAAGACAGTACGCTCTAAAAACTAAATGGATTCCCTAGTAAACATGACAAAAGATACCACAACATGGTCCTGCAACATGCATACACATTAAAAAGTTCAGTTAGCAGGCTGATCTACCCTCCTAGCATAAGCTGTCAGAGTGTAACAAGTTTTCTGGATTATGACTTATGTATAGGGACTCCCAAGAAATATTGAAATCAGTAGCTACCAATCTCCTATTGAAAGAAAACTAGTAAACCTAAACAGATAATGAGACAGGCTGCTTAAGGAAATAGTTCAAAGTGCATTGGGGCAAACTTAACAAAGAATCAACACTAGTTTGGAGGCTGCCAGGCAGCTAGAAAGGGCTATATTAGGAAAGTGTTGAATAACATTTCAGACAGAAGGGTAGGTCTCACACAGACCTATGATGATGGTCTGAAAAAAGCAACTTGAACATTAACAGAGTTAATGTATATAATGTATGTAATAATAGATATAAATGGTATATCTATTTCTTCCATTAATTCTCAAGGTTAGTACGTGTGGTAGACATAGTAAATATTATTTCTAACAAACAAAAGGGTTTTCTCTGAGTCCTGACATGAAGTAAGTGATAAAGCGATGTGAAACTAGGTCTTACTGGTCTAGGTTCAACACACTTCCTGTTACAAAGTTCAGTCTGATAAAATTAAATTTTATACTACAAGCCTGATTTTAGCTTGAATGAATTCATGAATCAGTAAACTGGAGAAATTACTGCAAAATAACTCTTGGAGGAACTCACTAAAAAGATGCAGGGCAGAAATATAGAGGGTAAAAAGGTAGCCTCATACACTGTTTAAAGTGAAAATGAAAAAAAAATTATATTACATACAAATATATTACATATTCCTGGAATCAAAAGTATGTGCACTTCTTACCTACCTTCAACAGCAGAAATGCTTCCAACATTTGTTCCCCACCTCTGGAAGGACTATCTCAGGAAAACCCATAAATAGGGAACAGAAAAAACTAAATAAAAAAAAATTGATATGAAAAGCTGAAAGAACCCCTAGTGATTTTTACTGCATTCTATAAAAAGCACATTTTATGCCCCATTTAGTAATTAACTATGAAATACAAAATAAATTAGAACCTCAAGACAGGGAGACAGCTATAAATTTGTAACTCTCAGTTCACAGAAGGGCAAACTTTACATTATATACCAGAAAAGATTTTATAACAAGGACTCACTTATTCTAGCAAACTACCTGCAGTATTTTAACAATGCCACCTTCAATTGTGTATACATGCATTATGGCACAATTACTAGAATCACCCGTTTTACTCAGAAAATATCTGGGTTTGGCCTACACATTAGTATCCTAATTGGGGAGTCGGAGTGCTAATGAAACCAGGTTCTTGGAATTCAGGGATGCTAAAGCAAAATAAAGTGTACACTCTGTCAATAGCTCCCTTATTATTTTCTAAACTTCAATCTGTCCCCTCCAACATACACAGGCAGCTAAAATAATCTCTGAAAGATCAGCCCTGTAGTACTTTAATAGAATAACTATAAAAAGAAAAAAAATGCTTTGTGGGTACAGTAAAGTTCAATTCGAAATAATGAGGTCTAACCAATAAAAGTAGACAAGTCAAGTTAGACTCCAGCAATCACTAACAGGATAAAAGCCAGTTGTAGGCAAAACCAGAAAGTGATTTGTAAGTACAGACACTGAAAGTGAACAGTTCTTTCCACCATCCACTGTTTCCCAGATGTTAGGCCAAGCTCCAAATGTGGATAGATGGGAGGATGAGAACCTTGAGTCCCTTTTTTCTGTTTCTTTTTTTAAAATTTATTTATATATAAATTTCACATCATTGTAATCCCCCCTCCTTTCCCTTCTGGCAAAAGTTGTGTACTTCCCCCCCCCCTTCCCCTCCTGCCCAAAGTTGTGTCCTTCAGTTTGGTGCTTAACTTGTTTTGACTGTTCCTCAAGGCTTTTGTTTATTTTTGCACTATATCCCATATATTAGTGAAACCATTTGGTTTCTGTCTTTTTTTTTGACTTGTTTCTGCTAATATGATTTCTTCTAAGTCCATCCATGTTGTCATAAAATCATCAAATTTGTCATTTTTAATTGATGAGTAATATTCCACCGTTTATATATACCACATTTTTTTCATCCAGTCATCAAAGAGACAACAGAAAAAACTAAAAGAAGCCCAACCAAATGGGAAAAAAAAATCTGCCCTCCACAAGAGATAAGGGTTTAATAAGGGTTTAATAACGAAGATCCACAAGGAACTCACACAACTAAACAAAAGCAAAACAAAACGCCCAATCAAAAAAATGGGGAGAAGAACTAAAAAGACATTTCTCCAAAGAGGAAATACAAATGGCCAACAGGCACATAAAATATTGCTCAACGTCACTAGCAATAAGGAAAATACAAATCAAAACCACAATGAGATACCACCTTACACCAGTAAGAATGGCCCACATCCAAAGGCAACAAGAATTGCTGGAGAGGATGTGGGAAGAAAGGAACACTCCTACACTGCTGGTGAGAATGTAAACTGGTCCAACCTTTATGGAAAGCTGTGTGGAGGACCCTCAAATTAATGAAAATGGAACTACCATTTGACCCAGCAACTGCTCTCTTGGGAATCTACCCAAAAGAGACCTCTATGTAGGTACAAAGGGATACCTGTGCTCGGATGTTTACTGAAGCACTATTTATAATTGCACGGACATGGAAGCAACCTTTTTCTATTTCCTCTCTATTTCTCATTTAGTTAGTAAGGACTTTCTGACAGTATTGGTAACTTTAACATTCTATATCTTACAGTGCAGTCTTATCTGAAAGAAAAAGATGTCATTTTAAAGTATTTGTTGGGAAACTGCTACTTAAAATTAGTGAAAGTAATACTTAACAAAATTCATGAGTCTATATTGTCAATAAACAAATTTTGGTGATGGGGAGGCAATGAAGGAAAATCCTTATAAGCCATTCATACTTTCACAGTATGCAGTTAAAAGTCCTAGAGAAAAGTTGACAGAAAGTGATTCAACCTTATGACTCATTAGAAAACAAAAACAAACAAAAAAAAAAAAGTCCAGTGGAGACTCCCCTGGTATTTGTTCATCAAGGAGCGGTACAGTATTGACAATGTTCATCCTACATCAAGTCTTCAAAGTTTCGTGGTAAATCATAAATCAGCCTCTGTATTTCTGTATTTTTGAAGAGGCAGTGACACTTCACCCATGCAAATGTCTGTACCACATTCTGAAGACAGAAATACGTTGTAAACTAATAAAAGTCACAAGCACATTTTTAAGATGTTAAATCTGTTAACCTACATACTTAACTCATAAAGTCTACAGATCCTTTCTCATAACTGGCATATTACAATCTTATTTTCCCCAAGATTTCTACTATCAATTTTGAGAAGTCTTTAAGTTGCTAACAAATTTATACAATGTGCACATTTTTTTCTAAAAAAAAAGATAAAAATCAGGGTATCAGTCTATATCTTTTAGAGTGGCTAAGAAGCTATAAAAATAAAATATACTTCAATAAAAGTTCAATTAAAAATAATCCTTAAAGACATCACTAAAGTTACAACATCTTCCTAGTGATAATATCAAAAAGAGGTTAAAATATGTAAGTTATTTCCAGTTTAATCAAAAAACAGGCAAAGAAAACACTTTTTTCCTATTAAATACCGAAAAGTAAAAAAATTTAAGTTTTGCTGCTCATTCACTCAGCGTCTGACATAACTATGCACCTCAGCCTTTGCTGCATGAAAGCAGCCAGAGACAAACAAGTAAGCAAACAAGCATGGCTTGTTTAGTGAAACTTTACTTATAGATATTAAATCTCAGTTTAACATAATTTTCTCTTGTGATCAAACATTGTTTTCTCTTCCTCCCCTAGTCCCCAAATAATTAAAAATTGTAAAAAAATATTCTCAGCTCATGCACTGCAGAAAAACATGCTGGCCTGATCAGTTCATGGGCCATAGTTTGCAGATTTTACTTTAGGATACATTCATTTTCAGGAAAGAAAAGAAATACTGCTAATTTTTGAATACTGATAGAGATATAATTTGTCACCGCCAAAATTTCAGAAATGAATGCAAGACCTCATTGTGCAATGACAGTGCATCTGATGCCAAGAAATTCATACAACCTAGGATTCCTACATCAAGTGGGCACAGCATTCCCAGTCTATCTGAAATGTCCCTTGTAGACATCCAAGCATATAATCTGATTATTAAAAACTAAAGATTTCTAGGACTATCTTCAAAGGACTCAACTAATATCAAACAGGGCAAGGAATGTATTAGGAATGGGGCTGGGGGTGTAAAGTTCTCCTCATCATTCTAATGTTGCATCAAGTTCTAAAAACCACTAATATGTACAGACTTGTATCCAGAACATATGAAGAGCTCTCAAGACTCAAGAGAAAACAGACTAAAAGGGTGAAAGATTAGAATGCACCAACAACAAAGTTGTGAAATTTATATATAAATAAAGAAAAAAAAAAAAAACTATTTTCCTATAAAAAAAAAAAAAAAAAAAAAAAAAAAAAAAAAAAAAAAAAAAAAAAAAAAAAAAAAAAAAAAAAAAAAAAAAAAAAAAAAAAAAAAAAAAAAAAAAAAAAAAAAAAAAAAAAAAAACTATTTTCCTAAAAAAAAAAAAAAAAAAAGAATGCACCAACAAATGATGTAGGAATGGCAAATAAGTACAGGAGGCTCAAATTATCATTTATTAGAGAAATGAAAGTTAAAGCTACATGAGATAACATCAAATACCTATAATTCAGCTAAAATGAAAGGAAAAAAGGATCCTGACAATAAAAAGGACAGGTAACCATGCAGAGCACTTGGTACTCATGTACTAGTTGATAAGAATACAAAATGGTACAACCACTCTGAAAATCAGTTTGGCAGTTTCTTATAAAGTTCACCTTTCACTACATGACCCAGTAGTCCCATCCTACGTGCTTACCCAAGAAAAATTAGAACTTAATTCACACAGAAATTCACACACCTGTATGCAAATATTTAGAGGGATTTTATTTAAAACTACCAAAATTAAAAACAATTCAAATGCTTTTCAACCAATTTACAGATAAACGGGTGAGCAATACACTGGAACTCAGCCATACACTAGAAAAAGAGAGTAGTTACTGATACATACAACATCAGATATATTTCATGCTAAGTGAGAAAAGGCAAATTCAAAATACTATTTATTGTCTTACCCATTTTATAAGACATTTTTTGCAAAGATAAAACTGTGTGGACAAAAAAATAAATCAATGGCTAGTTGGGACAGGAGCGGGGGAGGAAGTGTGAAATTCAGAGATCATACAATTGTTTTGTATCTTGACAGCTGTGGTGGTTACAATACCCTCTACAACTGACAAAACTCAGAGAAGAAGGATGGATTTCTGCTGTTATAGATCAATTAATATGACTAACAAGAAAATAAGCACTGATACATACACTGTTCTGATTTACTAGAAAGTTTTAACCACTTTTCTGTCATAAATTATGGCTACCAACTATCAAATGCATACATATATACATACACACACACACATACATACATACATAGAGTGTGTTTTTCTTTAAACAAAATGATGGCAAAAATGTTTCTTTTTGTTGCTGTTTGTTTGCAAAGCTCTTAATACCTCTTTTAGAGGTATTAACAGTAAATTCTTGTACTGGTTTCTAATTTCAAACATTTGGAAAAGAAGGGTCTAAGTAATCCCCAAGGTCGTTCTGAATATAAAAATCAATTATCCTTGGTAGATCTTATCCAAGATCTAGGGTATCCTAATTTTATAGTTCAGAAGCAAAGTGCACCTTTAAGTGGGGCATCAGTAAAAAATATGAATCCAATGACTACTTCTGAAACTGCAAGCACAGCTGTGACAAGGTTAGTTATTCCCCCCCTATGGATCAGAACAGTTAGTTTTAAAATATACTACTGTACTTTGAGAACAGAAATTTTAAGACTAAGTTTTGTGGCAACTAGAACTGCATTCTTCATGAGCAACAGAGTATGTTGGTTTTTGTCACTGGTGCAAAATTCATTTATGTCAAAAACCCCTGTTCCTGCCAAGAACAGAGGCAAGACAATGGCCTATGATTTTCTTTGCATTTACTTAATATTAACCTTAACATACCTAGGTCTTTAAATATTAGACCTTTTCAGGCTGAGTATACCAGAGAAGAAATGTATTTTTTAAGTAAAATATAACACTGATCGTCTATAGTTCATCCAATCTCCCACTTGCTGACTCAACACAATTAAAAATCAATTACAATGAATACATATATGTATTCTTATATACATGACTATGACAACAATAAAAAGATTTAAAACATAACTCATTAACATCCATATTAAACATTATGCCTAAAAGCCCAGAAAAAAAAATCTGCTTATTTTGATTCATTCATATTCTGTATTCTTTTTAAACATGACAGTAGTAGTGAAACACATTAGGAGTGAATCTTCAGTATCCATGAGATTTAAGAGAAAAAGAGGGAGGGGAAAGATGGAAAGGAGAGGATGAAAGACTGAACAGTGTGAACAATCAGTTTTAAACTCTCCTAATTCTAGGTCCCAGTGTGCCAATTACTAGCTCTTTAGCCCTCAGTGGTTTGGTACAATTCACTTCCCCATTCTCGCCCCCAGATTTTCATCTGAAAAATGAAGATATTGGCTCAGATGACTGGTTTTTAATGATTTCTACTCTGAGATCATTTTTTTTTTAAATACCAATTAACTCTATAATTTCTCACATGGGAGAATCTGCCCTTTAAGTACCTGTTAGCTTAAAAAAAAAAGTTTAATGATTTTAGAAATGCTTAATAAAAGAATTCTTATTATACAAGTAACAGTTATATCCATTTTTTAAAAATAAACTTTGAAAGTATTGCAAACCTGCATAAAGTAATAAGCTAAAATATTTTTTTCTGTCTCAATGAGAGGCATTTGGGGTGCATGCATGAACTTAAAAAGTATTTTTAAAAATTCCTTTACACTACATAACTGCCTCTCCATGGTCATGTCCATGCACCACAGGACACTTTTTCACTGGAGAAGTATTTTTTTACTTTGTATGCCAAATAGATGGCAGACAGCAAATAAACAACTTTCTGAAAATCCATATATAAGAATTTTTCCTGCTGGGCACGGTGGCGCATGCCTGTAAACTTCAGCCTATAAAACGGCCAGGGCTAGGGATCGTGGTTCGAGTCCTGTTTGGGGCCCGTAGCGAGACCTAGTCCCAAAAAATAGCTGGGTATGGTGGCATGTGCCTATAATCCCAGCTACCTGGGAAGCTGAGGCTGGGGATTGCTTGAGTCTGTGGTACCCCGGGCAACGAGAGCCTGCGGTTCCACGGCAAAAATAGCGAGACCCACCCAGTCTCAAAAAAAAAAAAAAAAAAAAAGAATTTTTCCTGCTTCCAAATTGCGTGATGTTGTTTTGTACCTAAGAAAATATTAAACCTATCATTCAAATAAAAAAATCAAAATCATAACCAGCATTTTAAGAATATTTTTACTAAAATTTTATTCTTAATGATTACCTCCAAAATTTTATTCTTAATGATACTTAATGAAATTGTTTCCTTTTATTTTCTATGTCACACTTTTACAAGTTGAATAGATTTTGCTAATAAGATGTCCAACGAGTGACAGCAATATGAATACATAATATGAATATGAATATATACTATGAATATACCATGCCAGTGATTAAAGGTCATTATATCTGCCCTGTAAAGCTTTTTGCTCTGAGAAAGAATAAGATAAAATGTGTCAAATATAGGATCCCTTACCCAACAGAGAGCATTTAATAATATATTTTGTTCATTATTTAAATATTTACTGAATATTTGCTGTTTATGTAAAAAACATAAAGTCAGAGGAGGATAAAGACACACCTCCCAATTCAAGGGATTCATGGTCTCAGTAATATACGACACTACCTAAACTGCTGGGGAAATGTGATGAAAAGCTTGACCAGTCACTGCCAAGAGACTAGATGCACAAGATATGTGTTAGATCTCTGTATTGCACAAGACATAGCTTTCCCATTAAAGTTCTGGATTTATGTCACTAATTTAATTTACCCCATTATTCCACTGGGATGTCCTGAACCTAAAATAAGCCACTACTTTTTAGATAAATTTCTGAAAATGTATTAAGTTTTTCTTACATTAAGAAAGGGGGTTTGCTTTCAGAATATTTAGTTACCTTTAAGAAATGTCACTACTAGGTGCACTGATTTCAGATGCTAAGTGTGCATACTCACAAGCACATTATTAATCAACTTATCTGCAACAGCAAACCTATACAATACCTAACAGTTGGGAAGAAAGGAAAAAAGATTGACAGTGAGAGATGATGGGGCAGGTTGTAAATGTAAGTGGTAAATGGCTAAACTGAAAAAACTAATGTGTGCAAAACTGCAAAGGAGTTGATAACATTTAAAAAGGTTTAGAAATGACTTTGATGGACAGGTTAATGGTGTCACATTACAGTAATGTGAAACCTGTGTTGGGAGGGAGAAAAGAGCAAGATTACAGTGACAAATGAGCAACTCAAATCAAGTAGTTAGATGGGAATCTGTCTGGAGGGAACAAAAAGGAAAATGGGGTATCTGACCTGTGCTTCAAACAGAATATTCGCCAAAGAAGCTAAAACTAAGTCTAAAAACCTGGTTAGTCAAGTGATTAAATGTACTCATTTTTAGTAAAATAGAGCCTCAGTCCTAATCTAAACTAGTAAACTTTCAGAATATTGTTGAAAAATGATAATCCTTTAATATTCACTCAAAAAAAAAAAAACAAAAAACACACACACAGTTCAGGAATTACTTCGAATCCTGTTGCATAGAACTCAAAAGGAATTGTTAGGGAGGCTGTGATGAAAGTGGGGGTCTGGGAAGAACCTTGTGTGTGGCTGGCTTTAAAAGGCCAGCTGCCCTCCCTTTGTAAGTTTGGTTAAGCATTCCATTTTTTGCCTGTGTTGTTGCCCAATATCAGAATTAGAATAAATGAAGCATTGCTACTGAACATTGACAAGAGTATTATCATTACAAGAAGTAAGCAGATGTTTCAAATTTGCTTTTAAACCAGAAATAATGTGTGTTGATATTTAGACTTAATTCTTTTTACCTATATATAGCATCTCCCCTTTGGTCCTTATTTTAAGAGATTCCCCAATGTAAAATTACTACCATAATTTTTTAACAATCTTTCCAAAATGATAAATATCTTTGACTATGCTAAAACCATTAAGTAACACTGTATTTTAACATGGAAATTCTTCAAGTATTTCCCTTTCCCTAATGTCAGCTACTAACCATGACTTCTACTGAAACTTTCACAACAAAGGTCAAAGGGCTCCCACCCTCTCAAAGAAAAGCTAGTGGGAAGGGGCAGACATCCACTGCATTACTATTCTCAATGTGTATTGGAATGTTCCCTACGACCCAAAATTATAACTGTATGTCAACCTATCAAAGGTTTAAACTGAAAACAAAAGTCAAACACATTTTATAAAATGGGATTCAAAAATGTTCCAAAAATATAAACAAATTATTATTAAATTTCTTTTTCAAATTGTAGTTTCAGTGTTAAGAAGAGTCTCAATGGTTGTGTACCTTTAACCCAATGTTTCTGTATGTATATGCTTATGAGCTTTATTCTTTAATTAGGGTCTAAAGACATTGTTAGGGAGTAACTGGGCCATAATTAAGAGTTAAATTACAGAAGATACACTTTATTAGATGTGAATACTGGCCAGATCAAAACCTACACCACCATTAAGACCTTCCTAGTATAACACATCATTGATAAGCTTGGAACTAGGAATGTCATATATTTTCAAAGCTCTTCTCAACAATATCTACCCATCTTCAAAATTAATCAATATTGAATTCTAATTTAGTGAAGAAATCACACTAAATTTCCTTGCCACTCTATCATATTAGGTAAACTGGATTGCCAAACACCACACTGTGCAAAATGAAAGCCAATTTGAAAACATTAAACTCTAAAGTTCAGAAATTAAAAAAAAAAATTAAAGACTTGAATTTTTAAAAGCATTTACTGACTCCCTTGAGAATATGGTAGAATAAAACACTCGTTTCTTGTTAAAAACCAAAAGATCTAAGAGTACTATAAACACACAGAAAGTGCCTTTAGGTTTGTTCCAGTTGACTGATGTGTACAGGGCAACAGTTTAAAAACACAGGACCATGATTATCCCTTTACATGTTAAGACTTAATTTGAACTCCAATCTCATTCAACTCTTCACCCACTGCTAGCAAGCACTACACCCTGTTATAGAGACGACTACTTCCCTAGAGATAATCAAATACCGCACAAGCACAGATAACCACACTCAAAAGCTCAAAGACCATGATCTTCAAGAGTAGGTCTGCTTTTACCATCATTCAGGTGCCAAAGTCTTGACAAGTGCTTGTAAGACTATTATTGGCACATGAATGCCAGAGTCTTCACCAAAACAAGACTGGGATATGAAATGTTGAAAAAATGCTACTTGGTAGACTCCCAGGCCTAAAGTTCCAAACCTATGAGGAATAAGAGGATAGTCCCTGCTCCATAAGTACGCTACTTAAAACCAGTAACTGTCTTAGTTTGGAATTTTGGGAAAGAAAGCATTTAGGCTTTCCTGGAATTTAGAGGTAGGCCTGAGCCCTCACAAAACTATCAAACTGACAATGAAACAAGCAGTTCTAGGAAAGCAAAGATTAGTATTTTCAATTCTACATTCCCAAGACACCTCAGACCACAATGTTCAGTTGAAACAAATGACATTCACAACAAAGACAGACTTCAGGCACTGGGCAGCACTCAGGGACTTAAGCTTCCTACAGCCAAAGAATAGCCAAAAACAACTACAGGTTATGGTGACTAAACACCCAAGATCTCAATTAAAAATGCTAGATGTTGGGGAAGCCATTAGAGCAGAGAAGGAAAATCAAAGGCTACCTTCTGTTCTCTGGATATTAGGGCAGGGTTCCACTAAAAATTAAGGTTATCAGTCAATCTGTTCCCCCTTATTGTTTTGGGTTTGTGGGGTTTTTTTTTTGTTTTTTTTTTGTTTTGTTTTGTTTTGTTTTTAAAGAAAATGCTGATTGCAGCTCTCACCCCTTTGCCCATCCTGGGCAGTGCTAGGAGTCAACTTTCAAACCTTAGGACAGTGGGAAAGTTCCCTAGAAAAGCACTGGACTAGGCAAAGTAGAGGAGGAGAGCGTCAAGTTTCAAAACAAAGGCTCCTCAAGGAACTAAATGTCAACCCCTCCCCAATTCCTAGCCTTCAAGCCAGCTTGACTGGGCCTGGATTTTTAAGAACACAAGTTAAGTTCAGCTTACTCAGCTCTCTGGAGCCCGCGTTCACGAAAGGTTCTGCTATTCTCTGCAACATTTGCACAACCACTTGCTGAGGGTAATGCTAGGCTCCCTACCCCCTTCTCCTTACATAGGTAAAAACTGAAGCTTGGAATGTGACTTGCCCAGGGTCCCACAATACAGCCTAAACTCAACCCCCTTCAGATCCAGGCCAAGCCAGCACCAGGGAGCCGAAAGGACTACGCCCCTAAACGGAGATACCCGCTGGGGAGGGGGTGAGGGGGAAGGGCCCGCGCTCACTTCACGCCTCGACCCGTACCTTCCTTGACGCCAGGTAGCTTGGACTGGTCGATGCTGACTTCAGCCATGTTGGGCCCGGGTCCAGGCTGCCCCTCGCCGCCGGCTTCCCGGGAGCGGCCGGCCCCTCGAACCGCCCCGCGCGCAGCCGCAGCGCCCGAGGCGGCGCTAAGTCTCACCGGCGGGGCGCGCGCGGCCCCGGAGGAGGGAGCGGGCCGCAGGGTAAGACTGGCGACAAAGGCGACGGGAGGCAAGCCCCGGCGCACGAAGCTGCCGGTCTAGCTGCCTAGCCGCAGCCACCTGCTCCAGCGCCCCGGCCCGGATCGATCCCAAATATCCGGAGCCCGGAAATGGACCCGGGCCGTCCAGTACGGAGGGAGAGAGGAGACAGAAAGGCGGCGGGCGAGCGGGCTGGCGGGCGAGCCGGGAAGAGAGGGAGGGGGGGAGGGGAGCTGCAGGTCTGTAACCGCAATTGCTAGTGCCTGGCGAGCTGAGTACAGCTCCAGCTGCCGCCTCCCTGCTGTCTCCTTTGTGCCGAGTGACGCGCCCAAAGCTGGGGCCCTGCTGAGCCCCCGCCCCCGCGCACTGCCTCCCTCCCACCGGGGGGTCACGTCTTTCTGTGCGGGCTTTGTCCAGAAGGCCTCCACCAGAAGGCCTCACGGGTCACTCGAGGTGTTGTTAGCATTCTCTGCGGGCTTCTGGGGTTGAGATTTCCACAGGATGCTTACTGTGACCCTGACTCAGTCTCAGGGACTCTGCCTGCAGGATTACAGAAAAGATAATAAAGGAGCATTAAAATAACCCGTTAATACTATAGACAGAATGAGAAACTGGCTGATAAAATTCGGGGCCAATTTAGAGAACGGTGTTCACAACCAGATGGGGGAACTGAGTCATTCATTCATCAATAACAGGAGAATGTCTGCTGAGTGGTTGGTACTATGAGTGAAAAAAAAAAAAAGGATGTCAGACGTCAAACATAACTCCTTTTACAGAATGTCACACGTTGCACTGTGCACTGTAATTGTGACAGTTTTTTTTCTCTCCAAATTTAGACTGTTCCTGACTGCATCACCTAGCCACAGAATTCTCCCTCCCTTTGGAAAGCCCTTCCCAGGAATGGACTCCTCTTCCAAGCTTGGACAACCACAGACTCTGTCCACTATCACTCTTCTTCCTCCCCCATTCACAGTTCACCTAAAGTGTATGTGTGTAACCCAAACTAGTCAGAGTACTTCCTTGCCATTTTTATAGACTTAAAAAAGGGGTGGGTGGGGGGGGTGGGGAGGTAAGTATCCTGTTTCCTCTGGGGAAGATTTGCCTCATAGTATAGAAAGAAGCCAAACTGAAGAACAAAGATAAGAAATGAGAGATGAAGATTATCTGAAGCTAGTAAAAGTTAATTTTCTGTCCCATCTCAAAAAGCCACATGGTGGAGGCTTTATTTGGAATTGACACAGAAAAAGAGAGATAGGCAGTCTCTTCAGAAGAGCAAAATTTTAGGAGATTTTCTAAACTAGTACGTGGCAAACTATGATTGACAGGCCAAATCCAGCCCACTAGATTTGAATGACTGTATTTAAAGTGTCTAAATGACTACCTTTAAGTGGTTACATAAGCATGATACATATAGAACATAATATTATCAGCTTTATCTTTTAGATCTCAAAGTCTAAGATATTTACGATTGAAACCTATTCAGAAAAAGTTTGCAACCTCTGTGCAAGTCTCAGAACACTCGGTTGAGATCAATATGCGAATAGAAAGGAGGTAATATCAGAGAGGTGATTTTGTGGGGATTTTCAAGTCCCCTACCTGCCAATGACCTCTTTTCTTAACTTCCTGTGGTCACAGAGACTATTTATAATAGCAGTATATATATTTTTTTCTGTTTCCCTTCTTAACTGTTGTGTTCACTTCTCTGTCATGCCCTACCCTGGAATGCTGAAACAGGAGCACATCAACAGGGTTTCCATGTCTTGTGTTTCCTGTTGAATTTGACCAACAGGAAGTACTGGCAGAGGAGTAGGAAGGAGAGAAATGTCAGAGTATGGATTACAGTCTCCTCTCCTATATAGGCAATTTTTTTTTTTTAAGATTACGTCTTGCCATGTTGCCCAGGGTTGTCTTGAACCCGCAGACTCAAGAAACCCCTAGACTCAGCCTCCTAGGTAGCTGGGATTACAGGTGCACGCCACCATACCCAGTTTACAGGCAAAAATTGTGTCCCACAGTAGCTACAGTGCCTACCTGCACCTCTTTACCATGCTCACATTAGTCTCTAATAATACCACCTCCTCCCACTGCCCCTTCATGCTTAGAGTGGTGATGGCTTCTCTCTGTTGCTAGTTCCCATATCCATGTCTTTGTAAGTAGTCATTGCATTATATTCTTTTCAGCTAAACCACAATCCTGCCTAGATTGTGACTGCTATAGTAAGATAAGTCAAAGAATTACTGCTTTGTATTCCATAAAAATATACACATTCTGCCATGGGGAAATATTAAAATATATATGCAAAGCATTGCCTATTGTCTAGGGAATCTACTTCAACAGAAAAAATAAACAAACAAACAAATAAATAAATAACCAGTTACTAGAGCAGATGATCTGGAAACTCCCTTAATAGTTGGGCTTTCCTTTATCTCCAGCCCTACTCAACATCTGCTCCCAACCTTAACAAACAATCACACTTAAGGATTAGGATCAGACACCCTCTGGGAGAGAACTGAAAGCAACGTGGGCAATAAATAAATCAAATTTGAGTATTTTCTTAACTGGAAATAAATGTGTGGTGATTTCCTATAACTAGCCTATGTCTTTCAACAATTTTATAGTAAAAAAGAATAGATATCCCAGAGAGGATACAAATCCCTAATTTTGAGCAGATCTGAAACAAGTAACTCAGGTCTAAATCACAATATAAATTGAACAGAGAAAAACAAGGACTTGTTTATAAGATAATATGGAGCCAATAATTGACTCTTCAGATGGGGAGTTATACAATATTTTCCACTTTGAAATGGTTATATAGATACCAATAATAATCATGACAAAGATTGAAATAGGGGGAGTTATTAGAACTTCAATTGGAAAACTATAAAATTCAGCAGTCAATGCCAAGTATTACTAGAAGATAAGATTCATGAGGAAAGAATTTTTAATCTGTTTCATTAGTACTAATACTGCCTAAAGTGGTGTTTGTTACATAAATAAGTATTCAAAGAATACTTATTGAATAAATGAATAAATTATAATAGTCATGTAGTAATATTATCAAAAATAAGGAAAGTAACAGAAAATGGTATAGACAAATGAGTAATGGCACTGGACCTTGGCAAATCAATAAAGGGATAGTGACATGTGCCTCTGGAAAGATACTTTCTTCTTGACACTTGGTGTTTCCTACCTCAGTACACAATCTACAAAAGAAAATGGTTCCAAAACAGAGGCTGCAATTAGAACTTATTATCCGTTTTTACCAAAAAGACATTACTAATCTGCAAGGGCTGCTGTAACAAAATACCAAAGACTGAGTAGCTAAAGCAACAGAAATTCATCTACTCACTTTTCTAGAGATTAGAAATCTAAGATCAAGGTTTTGGCTTGATTCCTTCTGAAATTTTCTCCTTGGTTTGCAGCCGTCACCTTTCACTATGCCCTCACCAGTTCTTTCCTATGTGAAATTCGTGTATCTCTCTGTCTCCACATTTTCTCTTCCTATAAGACACTAATCAAATTTGATAGGAACCACTCTAACAGCTCACTTTAAAACATTTCTTAAAGGCTTTATCTCTACATGTAATCATTTTCTAAAGTGCTGGGAGTTAGTTTCAAAACCTGAATTTGGAAATGACAACAGAAGCCATTGTGATGATAAGTCTGCCAAGCTCTACTCTGTTTACCTGGAACCTCAAAGCTTTACCATCTGGACCCTCATACCATAGTTAAGTTCCCTAATCTTTGTTTCTTCTAACTTTCCCTGATGACCCAGAGCTTTTCACTCTGCCCTATGGAATTCACAATCAGTTATCCATAAAATCCCCTGTATCTCTTCTATGAGCATTCCCTTAATTCTCCCTAAGGAAGCATTGTTATCCTTTGGACATTGTTTATCCAGTGTCCCTCTAAATTAGCGATAATTTCTTGTTGCACATCCTGTACCCCAATGGAACTGGATATATCATGGTGACTGTGATTTTATACTATTGCCTTTTCCTATTGATTTTTTTTTATAGTTTTAGCTTCTTTGACGCTTAGACGAGACGTTACTACCTGTTACATATCCCTATGGTAGCTTTCGGCCCATCCCTGAGTAACTTTTCTTCAGTACTTCCTTATGATAGTTTCTTTTTTCTATGTCATCATCACATAATTCTTGGTGACGTCATCATCTCATAACCTGGTAATCTTGTCTTACCTCGATTCCTTACATCTTGCAGTTTTATCTTCCAAATACTAGGCAAACATTAGTCTTTAGTCATCATAGTTAAAAATTTGTCATTACTAAAAACAAGGGTTCATTCATCATTTTCAACACCCCCATCTCCAATAATTCTTCAACTATACCAATCTTATAAGTCACTTACTTTACCACTTTGGTAGTGATTCTCACTCAGTCCTATTTCTCCCACTTTTTCCTTAATTTATTTAGTCCACAGCCCATTCTCCCAATCCCCTTACCTCAACATTCCTTTTTTTCCTATTGGTATGCCACTATCTCAAACACAGTTAATTCACAGTGAATTCTGAATGTTGCCCAAGTAATTAATTTGCTATTCTATTAAGTACTAATTGCACATGTTCTTTCAGATCCACAAAATTTTCTCTTGTCCCTCTATACACTTAGTTTCCTAGACAACTGAAAAAATAACAGCATTCCAAAGAGGGCTTCCACATGTCACCCTTTCCAAATCTACTGATCCACAAGTGCATTTTTCAAATCTAAGACACTTGTGCCCTACATTCACAGATGATATTCAAAATATCTATCAGAGGGACAGACGTACAAAGATGGCACCTGTTCAGGTTGTGGAGCTTCTCCTGTTCCTGATGTTGACCTTAAATTTCTAGATGATGAAGAGGTCTTGCAGCTCCCCAGGGTAAGAAGATATGGTATAAGTACGAATGGAGGTACTGAGGAGACTCAGTATGACAACATTTACTTATAAATTGCCTGAAAGTATTATTTTAACAATCATTTGGCTGCTAATATGATTATCTGCCCCTTAGACTTTATCTTCTCACCTCTGAAAAATTTTTATTTTACCTCAAATTATATTTATTGTATGTTCATTTTTTCCTCTCTGCTAAATAACTTGCAATAATATTCAAACATTTTCTATTTATTCACCATGACAAAAACTTCTTTTAGCCAAAATTCCCCCTTGATTTTTATTGCAAATTTCATTTCCTGTTTACAGCAAGGCTCCTTGAAAGATTCTACCCTTATGATATACAGGCAATTCTTTCTTGACCTCATTTCAGTTATATTTTTTAACCTTAGCACTGCAAATAAAGAAGAATAAAAACTCTTTTCACTGACATTAACAATGCAGCCAAGTTCAAAGCGATTCTCAGTGTGCTTATTGCTTTGCTTCTTAGATATGACCCACTCTTCTTCCTGAAATATATTTTTTTATTCTTATCGCATTATTTCCAAAGATAATTCTATATGACTTCCCATTTCATTGAAAAGTGATTTAAGCCAATGAAGCTCAATGTTGGGTTCATCTGGCAAGTGGTATTTGTCAGTTCTTGGAGATAGCTGTAGGCTAGCAACTCCATCCAAAGTCACCATACTAGCTTACAAAGAAAACCTAAATATTCTTGTGCGTATGTACATTTAATAGCAATTAGATGCAAATAAGTTGTAAAACATATACTAAAAACTTGAATAAGTTCCAATTCTTACCCTTTATGGGCTCATAATCCAAAAAAATTATTTGTGCAAACAGACATTATTTTTGGAATCATACCTTGGGCACCACTGCAATACCTGAAGACTAGAAGCTTCCCTTGGTTCTTAATACTCTGTTCAAACAAGACTAAGGTGTTTCTTTAAATTACTTCAGTCAATCCACAGATGTATGTATTTCAAATGACCTCAGTTTTCAGCACAATTCTAATATCCCTTAAGTTATGCTATACATTTTTATTTTTTATTTAAAATTTTTATTGTTTTCATTGTCTAGTTTTTGACCCCCTTAGGATACATTTTCTATTATTAATCTCAGGTTAATATAAAAAGAACATAATAAGAATAAAAAAAAGGACATAAAAAGAATATAATAAGAATTATTAGTAAGAATAAAAAGAACAGCATAAGTTCTTCTTAAAATTCCCTTTATATTATAGCCTTCAGTAAAAATCTAGGTTATACCACCTCTAGCTTGGATTTCTAGTTAGGCAACTGATCATCTTTAGAATGTATATGAAAAATATGTTCCATATTATTCTTTTTCTCACAGCTAGTAAAATTAATTTCTTCCTCAAAATATTAGCATTTTTTTTTTGAGACTAAGTCTTGCTGTTTTTGCCCCTGGAACTGCAGACTCACGCTGCCCAGAGTACCACAGACTCAAGCAATCCCCAGTCTCAGCTTCCCAGGTAGCTGGGATTACAGGCGCATGCCACCACGCCCAGCTATTTTTTTGGAACTAGTTCTCGCTACTGACTCCAAGCTAGGCGGGACTTGAACCGCGACCCCTAGCCCCGGCCGCTTCATAGGCTGAAGCTTACAGGCATAAGCTACCGTGCCTGGCTCAATATTAGCATTTTTGAGACAGAATTTAAACACTCAAACTTTTCCCAACTGTTTTATTCCTTTGGATATTTCATTCAGTATCTGCTTTAATTGCTCTTAGGATAAATAAGATTGCCAAGTGCATGCTATTTTGACTGAAAAATTGACAATTCATATGATAAACCTATTGTTCTTACAACTCAAAAATTTTAATTTCAACCCAACTGCATCCTGATTTCCATGCCTTTTTATTTCCTTGTATTCATTTCAATGTCTAACTGACTCTAATGGACTGAATGTTTATATCCCTCTGAGAGTCATATATTGAAGTCCTAATCCCAATGTGATTATATTTGAAGGTGACACTTTTGTAAAATAATTAGATTTAAATTAAGTCATAAAGAATGTGATGTCTGGAATGCCATGATGTTATTAATGTCTTTATGAAAACAGGAGGAAAAATCAGAGCTTGCTCTCTCTCTTTTTTTCTCTGTCTCTTTCCCTCTGTCTCTGTCTCTCCCCTCTCTCTGTCTATTTCATTCTCTCTCTCTCTTCCCCTCCCATCTCCCTCCTTCCTTCCCTCCCTTCCCCCTTTCTCGATGCCATGTGAACATAGGAACAGAAACTATGAGAAACAAATCTGCCAACACCATAATCTTGGACTTTCCAATCTCCAGACTGAGAAATCACTATCTATTTTTACCACCCAACCCATGTTATTTTGTAATAGCAGCCTGAGCAGACTAATCAGCTATTAAGTGTGAATGACTAAAGTTCATCTTTTCATTTCTTCAGCACCTCCTACTCTATATACTTCATCTTATAGAGAACTGCATCACTCACAGTCTGTCGAGTTTGGTCTAAACTATGAATCATCAATTAACTCCTCTCTTTCACACTCTACATCTGTCCATTTGAAGATTCAGTCAAGTCAAGCCTCAAAATATAACCACATTTTGACTATATCTTGTTAGATGATGGCTACTTATTCTGAACCCTCTCAGCTGATTTTTGTCAAAATTTCCTTTCCAAACTTCTTGTTTCATTCTTCCCCCACACTTATTCTATTATCTGCACAGCAGCGAGTAAATTACATGGTAAAATATGCCAGGACATGTCAGTCTTTTGTATACACACCTCCATGGCATCTCATCTTCTTCAGAGTATAATCCAAGTGTTTACCATATCTGCTAGAGTCACCCCCCACTACTCTGACCTGCAGTCTTTCCTCTCAGTTGTTCACTTGCTGCTCTCTTCTCTTACACTGACATGTTTGCTGTCCCTGAATAAATCATGAATATTTTCTTTCAGGGTCTTTTCTGTTACTGCTTCTTCCTAGAAAACCCTCGCCACCAGCCCTACTTGTGCCAAATAAACTGCATGACAGGCTCCCTCAGTTTGGATATCTGATCAAATTCCACTTTTTGAGACCTTCCCTGAGCCTATCTGAAACAGAATTAGAACCTCTGTCATTCCATATCTCATCCACTCTTGTTCTTTTCAAGTCTGTTATCGCCATAATTATAAAGTGTTTCAAGGTTTATTCATTATACCTGTCCCAATTAAGCAAGAGGATTGGAACTTTGTGTGGCTTGATACTACCTCCTTAGTTCATAAAATACATTGTTGTGTAAAGCATTTACAAGTAATTATTAAAGCAATCATGAGTATGTTGACCCAAAAATATTCTTTAAAAAATAAGTTTTCAATAGAAATACATTTTTCATATAACAGTTTTAAATAACAAATCTAGATCATAGTAAATACATGTAATTAGAAATATTTAGAGAAACAATTGAGTTTAAAAGAAAAAAAATCTTGTTTTACCAAGAGGAAACTTAAGCTTCTATCATCATATCTTAAAGCCTTCATTTTGTTAAAGGGACATTTCTGTATGTAGATAAATATATTTCTAGCATAAAATAGAAGACTAAAAACATAGAGTGTAGATATCACTGTAATTTAGGAGAATTTTCACCAAGTGCAGGCAAGAAATATTGATTAATAATGTGAGTCCATGGAGAAAGGCAAGGGAATCTAGTCTACTGATGAGTGCAAGGAGCATAACCCAAGGAAGTCCCTGAGATAACTCAGAGCCTGGGCAAGATTCAACAGAGTGTAAATTATGGTAAATGATTTTTCATCTCTTACTCATAAACATCTAACCTACTGAAGTCATCACAATATATTACACAAATTCATATGCAAGCCAAGAATTACCTGCAGGCTACAAAAATTTTATCTTTCAATGAATATATTTCTGTTTTTTGAATGAACATAAGTACAATAGTTATTAGTAAATATAAATTTATTTGCAAAGTATCACTAGTATTAGTGTAACTTTTATGATCATGTATTTTTTTAACCAAAGGTTACTATGACACAAAAGGAAATAATTATGTGTAGAGGGAGGTTTTAGTTAAAGGAAGATTTTCAGCCTGGAATCCATTCTTATAGAATGACTCACAGAATTCTTCATCAGGCAGCTCACAGTTTAGGAAAACTTTTTCTCTGTGCTATTTTCCTTTTGTTACCTATACTAGGGGCAAAGCTACACATTTAATCTAAGAGATAGAGAATACATCTGTGCATCTTGAGAAATCATCAGACATCTTTCACAGATACTGGGGTAAACACATTGAGGGGAGTCATGTCCTAAAATCAATTTGTGTGATTTCCTCACTTTTTCTCTTGGTTCTCTGTGGAAAAATAATTGAAGTATGAAAAGGATTCAGTGATAGGAGAGTTTTACTAAAAGCATAACCATGTGGATGATAAATTAACATACCAATTACAAAGACTACCTCTGTGTAAGGAGAGAAGGAATGAAGGAATGTGTGAAAATGTGAGTTTTGTGATCATATCTGCAAAAATCACAACATTGGTCCTCATCACCCATAGCCTCCAACGGCATTCTCTACCAAATGGTGGAGTCTAATTTTCCCTCATTGTATCTGAGCTAGACCAGCGATTACAATGGCCAATAACAATTCAGAGGTAAAATTTTGAAACTTTTAAGTTCTGCAGTTAAGTTCTGCAGTTTTAAGTTCTGCAGTTAAGAAAGATAGGCAACTTCTATTTTTATGATCTTAATATATTCTGTTGCCCTATGACAAATCATTCTTCTCATATCTCCATGCTGTGAGAAGCTTAACCAGTAATATACAGGCCCCTTGTGGAAAGAAACAAAATCTCCAGCTAGTATTCCAATGAAACTCTCAACTGCCAAAACCAGGCCAAATGCCAAGCACATTAAACATGGGTCTTTAAATCCTAGTTGAATCATACTAACTAAAGCCATGTGCAGCAGAGATAAGCTGTCCATGCTGACCTTGCCCAATTTGTAGCCTAGCAAATAAGTGAATATTTTTGTTTGAAGTTAATAAGCTGTAAAGTGTAGATAACCAAAAGAGCAAGTTTTCACTATATCTACAAAATTTCTCTTCTTTAAGAAGAGGCCATATATTTGAAACAAATAAGGAGAAATGTTGACTTTGGATGGGATACATTGATGACTATTATAATTTCTACCTTTTTCCTTATTTAGGAAATATTACATATTTCATAATTTAAAAATTTATCTAAGCTTGCATCTCTGACTAGGACAGAGCAATAGTTAAAGTTATGACCTGTCTCTAAAAAGAGCTAAAATCTGGAGAAAGTATATGCGGTGCCGGTTCTCAAGATGCAGCAAGGGTGGTATAATCCCTAAGAGATGTAAGAAGGTAAACGCAAGAAGTAAACTGCTCATGTTCTTGCCAACTCTGTAGCTTAACACATTTTCCAACCTTTATAAAGGTAGTGGAGTCCAAGCAGGGTCTCAGGATGATGGTGGGAGGAGGAGGGTAAGGAGCAGGCACAGAAGGAAGTCCAGAGCTGCTGGTATAATTGGAACTTGTAGGGCTCAGGAGATGAGGGAGCTGCCACAGAAGATGCCAATTCTTAGTTGAAGCTTACGTTGTTTCTATGCAAGATGAAACTCTATAAGGCTTAACAGTAAGCAGCACTGGCAGACTGAAGAAAGGAACAATGATTCTAAAGGTCACTTGATGCTAGGAAATGTTAGATTTAAATATCACTTAGAGTGAAGAAACCTCATTAACACATTTGGCATCACACAAGATACTGAAGAAGCTGTAAATTAAATGGATAGCTTACTTGCAAGGATCCACCATAGCTAACTTAACAAAGCCTAACCCCAAGTCTTAATAAAAGGAGAACTTGTAGGAAATAACTTCTAGAAATTAATGTCCAGAGTAAAAGTCATCATTAGAAAAAGGTAATCAAATACAGACCCCTTACAAATCATCAGTCACAATGTATAGAGCTAAAAAAAAGTCAATGGAAAATTCTAGACTTGTAAAGGAGTAGGGAAATGTGATAAATAATCAAGAAAAGAAGCATTAGTGGAAACAAAATTACCAAAAATTGCTAGAATTACCAGATGTTGGATAATCAGACAAGAACATGAAGAAGTTATTACTATCAGATATAATAAATATTTTTCAAGGACATAAAGCAAAATACATGGTTATAAGGCATGAACAGCTGGAGAACCTCAGTAGAGAATGGGAGCTACAAAAATCAGGACAAGATAGAGAATTTTAGCAAATAAGCACTAAAACATAAATGAAATTCTAGAAACCTATCTAAAGTGAAAAAATGTTACTGACTAGTAGAATGGAAATGGTAAAATAAAGACTATTGAATTACTTAATATAAAAATATTTTTAAAAAAGACTATCTGCAATACAACATATTATTTATAATAAATGTACTTAAGGACCCAGGATAGAGGAGACAGAGATGATGAGAAAGAAGTAGAAGAATATACTTGTGGGAATGATTGTTAAAATTTTTCTAGATTTCATTTTAAAACATCAACCTGTAGCCGGAACCCCAATATGGGCAGTATTAAAATTTAGGCACTGATGCCATTAGCTGTGTCTTTTACACAGAGGTAAAAGAGGCCTAAACAAGAAGGGTACTTTTACTTTGTTGCAAATTCCACGCGTGGACCCAGAAGAAAAAATGTATCACTTAGAGGGTGTGTAAAGTGAAATTGGAGCCTTTGGCTTTTAGGAAAAAGAAAAAAAATAATAATAAAAGGAATAGGGACTAGAGAGACAGGCCTTTGGGGAGTGGGGAGGGGGAAGAGACAAGAATGGCAGGTGGGTAAAAAGTAACCCAAGTGACCAGGCTGGACAAAAGCCCCCTGGAAATAGTGAGCTGGTGATGACAAAGAGTCATGGTGACTGGTAGAAGAGTATCCATGTGGAGAGTGTGGCACCGCTGCAAGGTGACCTAATGAACTGGTACCTGGAGATGCTCCAGGGATTTGGAGAGCTGATTAGGCATCAGCATTTTGTTGAAAAAGTTGGAAGCACCTTGGAGAAGCAAAGGAGCTTGGAACATTGGATAGAGACGATGCCAGAGTAAGACTAGAATTTGCAGAGTGCCTGCCTTAGATTTGGAGGGGCAACGGGGCACCATCACGGACATGTATCTTTTTTTTTTTTTTTGAGACTAGGTCTCGCTATTTTTACTTGTGGAACCGCAGGCTTTCGGTGCCCGGAGTACCACAGACTCAAGCAATCCCCAGCCTCAGCTTCCCAGGTAGCTGGAATTACAGGCGCCCGCCACCACACCCAGCTGTTTTTTATTTATTTATTTTTTTTGGAACTAGATCTCGCTACGGGCCCCAGGCGGGACTGGAACCATGATTCCTAGCCCCGGCCGCTTCATAGGCTGAAGCTTACAGGCACGAGCCACCGTGCACGGCCTCATGGACATGTATCTTTGGGACCTTCGGGACTGAAAATGATGACTGAGGTAAGATAACTGGCCACCTGTGACTTTAAGAACTTTTTCTTTCCCTGTTAAAATTCCCTTTCCCTTTCCCTTGTAAATAAACACTGTTGTTAAACTGCATTTTGAGTGGCAACTGTTACTAGTGGGTGGTGCGAACCTGAGGGAACATGCATGGCAGAAGCTGCATTTTAAATGTGGCTTGTTGGCAGTTGAGGCTTCTGCCCTCTTTCTGCACCTGACATCAAACCTATGGATTCAAGATACACAGGTAACCACAAGAAGAACTACAAAGGGAAATCATCCAGTCAATCAAAGATGAAGAAAAATTCTTCAATGTATCTAAAGAGAAAGAGTACATTACAGTTGCAAGGAAACATTATATAAATGATAAGTAACTTCTAGTTAGGAACAATACAGATCTGAAAATAAAATCACAACTTTAAAGTGACAACAAAAATAAATACCTGTTAAACTAATGTTCAATATGTGACAAAATTGTTGTTCTAGAATAAGATAATTTTTGATAAATTTAGAAAGTTGTAACCACAATACCATACTACAAAAAAAATATATAAAAAGAAGATAGAGTGAAGGAAAGAAAAATATGGAATTTCAGATTTGAAGGAAAGAAAAGAACTATGAGGGTAAGATTTCAAAAACTAACAACTCTTTTCTCTTTATTTCCCAAAAAAAAAAAGTATTTTTCCCCCTATTACTAGGTCTCACTATGTTACCCGGGGTAGTCCCGATACTGCGGACTCAAGCGAGCCCCAGCCTCAGCCTCCCACGTAGCGGTGATTACAGGCGCCACCACATCCCGCTGCTTTTTTCGCAACTAGGTCTCACTATGTTGCCCCGGGTAGTCTCGATCCCACTAACTCAAGCGATCCCAGGCCTCTTTGCTCTCAGTGTTTGGACTACAGGCGTGCCACCACTCCCGGCCCCCTCCCAAAAAAATCTATTTATTAATGTAAAACAAATCATTGTGGTGAAGTACATTGTAAAGACTAACTCCATGTAACGTAGAAGTATATTTCATGACAAAAAGCCCAAAATGTAATGGGTGGGCCCATTAAAGTGAAACTGTTATGAAGCTGAAGTGTGAATTCAGTTGAGTTAGGAGAAACAATCATAGCCCATCTCATGTCTGAGTCCAGCAAAACAGTGGATACTAAACCTGGCAGAGATATTGTATGAGAACAACAATATAGGCAAATATCCCTTATGAAGTTAAATGCAAAATTACTCACGAAATATTAGTAACAGTACATGGGCACAAGTGATTTGGTGGATGATGAAAGAAAAAAAGGAAATCAGGAAATCAAAATTTAGAAAGATATATATCATAGAAACTTTGAAGAGTCACATTGTTAGTCATTTAAAATCTGTGTATTTTGTACATCAACATTAGTGCTTGAACATGTGAAGATTTTCAATTAATTAAAAATTTGTATTTATAAATATATAAAATTGAATTTATATAAAAATAATTGTCAGAAATAATGTTTTATGTTCCTTGTGTTCATGATAGACTCAATTTTTATTTTATTTATTCATTTTTAACTTTTTTTTTAGACTAAGGTCTCACTATGTTGCCCAGGGTTTTCTCAAATCCGTGGACTCAAGTGATCCCTAGCCTCAACCTCTTAATGCTGGGATTACAATCGCAGATCACCATGACTGGCCAGAGTCAATTTTAAAATATTGGAAAATTAAACTTTAGTTTTTCTATTTGGCTGATAAAGTGTGATGTGTTCCATACATCTTATATAAAAAATAAACAGTTGCATTAAAAGTTAGCTTTAAGGTAAATCATGTTTCTATAAAGCTGAGAATGAATGTGTTAAAAAGGTATATAGGAAAGACATTGCAGCAATTTTATTTTTTTTAGACTTTAAAAAAAATTCTATCATTTTATTTTGCATTGTTATCTGTCCCAGGGTTCTCCCCACCACCTTATCACCCATGAACCATCTTAGTCTTTTGTCCCCTACCCCACGCTCTATGCTTCAATTTTGCCAAAAATTAGCTCTAAATTTATCTTCTCTGTTTGTTTTCCCTTTGTCCCTCATATAAATGAGACCATCCAGTATTTATCTTTTTCTTTCTGGCTTATTTCTGCTAGCATGATTCCTTCTAGCTTTAATTTTACTATTATTAAAAAAGTATTGCTTAGGGCAAAACTACCCTGAATAGTGATAAATACATTATGACAATAAATGGGAAATGTCACTTCTAAACAAATATCATAAAGTTGCATCATGAATAAAAAGAAAAAAAAAAGTATTAGTCAACCAACTCAAGAAACATACAAATGGAATCACACATCACTGCAAACTGAGGTTACTTACACTCATGAATGCAAAACTGGTTTACCATTCAATAGTCAATCACTGCAATTAAACATCTTGAGCATCTCAATAGGCAATACAGAAAACAATTTTGATGAAATTGAACAAACTCAAGATTTAAAAAAAAAAAAAAACCAAGTTTCACCAGTGTAAGAATACAAGGAAGTATCTTCAATATCATAAGAAGTATCTGTGAAACAGCTTGGTGTAATGTACTGTTTCCTTCAAGATTGGGAACACTGTTAGGATATGAACTCTCCCGGCATTTATACAACATTTTACTGTGCAACATATCACAATGTAATAACAAGGGAGGAAAATAAAGAGTATTCAAGATTGAAAAGAAATAAACTTCATTTATATGTGATATGATTGTCCAAATGGAAATCCCTATTAAAATAGAAAAACTGTAAGAAATAAAATATTTAATAAAGGACATAATATGAGGTCATAATACAATAAAAACATCAATTGCATTTTTTTAAAAAACAAGAGAATAATTTTTTTAAAAAAATCAATTTAGTATAGCATCAAGATACCTAATGCAGAATATTACCCATATGAATTAAAAATGAATGTATTCTGTGTTCATGATTGGAAAACTTAATATTTCTAGAGGCCAGTACTCTCAAAATTGATGTGCATATTAACTGCAGTTCCATCTAAAATTCCAACAAGTTTTATTTTTTCTCTGTAGAAACTGATAAACTGATCCTAAGAGTAATATAGAAATACAAATCACTTGAATGGTAAAAACAATATTTAAAAGTAATATACCTGTTGACCTTAACATTACCTATTTTCAAATCTTACTTTAAAGATATAGTAATCAAGACAATGGAGCATTGACAAGAGGAAATAATGCAGTGACATAGAATATAGAATTCAGAAAGAACTTTATATACAAAAAGTAGTTAATTTTCCATGAACAAAGGTAAATTCAGTGGAAATTGAATAGTCAAAGTTTCAACCAACAACAGAGAATCAAACTGGGACTCATTATGTCCCAACTATGAGTGTGACTTATCACAATCATCTTTAGAAAGCTGCTTGGCAGTTAGTAATGTGTATGTCCTTATCCTATGACCCTTTGCTTCTTGAAAATAGGTGACTTGCAAAGAAAATAGCACTTTTTCTTTTTCTTTGGCTTTCCATTTGCCTTTTTTTCCCTATTAGCTCCTGCTTTCCTCACACCTCAACAAACTTTTAGCATCTAGTAGGTTTTGCCATAGATTTTGTTTTCTAATGCCCTCCGTAAAGATAATTGCTGCAGAGTGGCCTCAAAAGACATTCCTCAGCATGAGACTGGGGGGGTTAAATCACTTGTGTTCTGAAGCCAAAGTAATGCCATAGCTATTATTAAGTAGAGTGGCAAAAATCCTGGCCTGTGATGTAATCACTATTATTAAAGCTTTTACCTTTGGTTAAGTATAATAAAGTGTAGGTGGGAAGAAGAGCATTAAGAGGTCAAGTGACTCTTAACACTTGAGAGTGTAAAAGCATTTGTAATTATAAAGTGCAAAAGAAAGATGGAAGGAAGGAAGAAAAAGAGGGAGGGAGGGTGGGAAGGGAAGAAGGAAATTCATACAGTTGATGGGTCTCCTAAAACAAAGAAAAGAAATGCATCCCTGAAGTAAGGCTGGTAGAATCAGAACTTTCCACGTACTGGGAAAAAGAGCCTAATTTGAAGATAATTTAATAATATCACTCAAAACAGATTGAAATCAGGTCAAAAGATTGACAAAAGCCTCAAGTGCTAACAAGTTACATTTAAAATGTGGCTTCTGCCACCCAGGTTCCCTCAGGTTTGTACCACCTGCATGTAGCAGTTGCCAATCAAATGCAGTTTAACAAAAGGGTATATTTACAAGGGAATATTAACATTGAAAAAACAAAAAAGTACTCAAAGCCATAAGTGGACAGTTACCTTGCCCAAGTCACCATTTTCAGTCCCAAAGATCCCAAAGAAACTATCTATGATGGTGCCCTTTTGCCCCTCCAAACCTGAGAGGCACTCTGCAAAGTCGTCTTTCTCTAGCATCTTCTCTCTCCAGTATTCAGAACTGCTCCGCTTCTACAATTCTCTGCACACTTTTTCAACAATTGCTAATGCACAGATCAGCTTCCCAAATCCCTGACCACTTCCAGGTACCAGCTCACTATGCCATATTGCTGCAGTGCCACTCTCTCCACAACTGCCACTCTTCTACCGGGCTAGCATGGCTCTTTGCCACCTCCAGCTCACTCTTCCAGGGGCCTCCTGCTCAGCGCGGTCACTCAGGTCTACAGACCCATCATTCTCGCCTTTTCTCTCCCCCAAAGTCCCCCTCCTCTCTCTCTTTCCTCTCTCCTCTCTCTCCTCTTTCTCTCTCTTCTCTCCTCTCTCTCCCCATTCTCTCTGCCTCTTACCTTCCCTCTCTCTCCTCTCTCTCCCCCCTCTCTCCTCTCTCCTGGCTCTTTTTCCCCTCTCTCACCCCCTCCCCTAAGTCAAAGGCTCTAATTTCCCTTTACATACCCTCTAAGTGATACATTCTCTCTTCTGGGTCCACACCCCGAATTTGCAACAAAATGAAAGTACCCTTCTTTAGGCCTCTTTTACCTCTATGTTTTTCAGACACAGTAATGGCATCAGTACTTAAATTTTAATACTGACCATATTGGGGTCCCAGCTTCAAGATGACTTGTAGTATGACCTCAGTGTTTTCAAGAGTCACACCTACTATTTCACTCTGCTTTCAGGGACTGATATAGGATGTCTCTGCTTATGTTAATAATATTGGTAACTTGAAAATGAAAAGGCCTTCTTGTGACTACAGATTTGCAAATTTCAAAGAGGACATGCTTAAATGTAAGAATGGCCTTCATCAGAATTTCCTTTCAGAAAGATAGAAAAAGGAAGGAAGAAGGGAAAACAAAGTTTTTCTCTGTAATGTGATAAAAATCACAAGCCTATTTCTGGAAGCATGGGAAATAAGCCAATATACAGAGAGGTGGAACAAATAATGAGATCGACCATTTTGGAGGAAGTTGGAGGCTGGACCATGAGGGCCAAGGTGGCCTAAGACCCAGGGAATTTGGCCTGGGCTGGTGAACTCATGGATTTTAGTAAGCATAGGCTGAATATGCCTGCTGAAGCCAAGGAGGTTGGAGATGAATTCCGTGGTAGAGTTTGTCTTACTGAGTTTGACTCAAATGTTTCTGGAGAAGCTGTATGAGATAGGCATGAATAAATGAACTTTGCTGGTTCTTATACTTTGGAGTTTCTTTCTATTACCTAAAGTGAGGAGGACACTGCAGCAAGGAAAAGACAACATCATGCTTTAGACTGCCTGCTTGGAAGAGCAGAAACATGCCAAGAAGAAGGAAGGATGTTCTGTGTGAAACACATGCTAAGGAACTCTGATTGATTGGACGGTTGGTGATATGAACAGGGATTAAAGGACTGAGGATCTGGACAATGTTTGGGTAATTGGGGTTTTCTTAATATTTCTTTTGTAATACATAATTAGAAAATCACTTTGTGTAGTAATAAATTTGTCTGAACACTTTGAAAGTTTCTTCTGCCTTGGAATTTTAGTGAAATGGCTATGGGTGGCAAAGGACCCAAAGAAGGTTAAACTGCAACTGAAAGGTGTTTTTTTCCCTCTGGTCCAGAAGAGAGCCAAGAAAAACTGTTGGCAAGCAGCAGGGAATTTTGAATAACAAAAGGTGACTGGTTGTGAGGGCATTTGCTTAGGACAGGTTAACTTGAGTTTGTATTTAGGGAGAAGCTGGTAGAAGAGGAATTTTGAGTTTTTGATAATAGTTAAAGAGTCTCTCTCTTCCATCTGATTTCAGGTTGACTTCAGAGGTCAGGTTTTTGTACAATGTGTACAGAGAAGTACAAGTCTCTGTTGGTGTCATTTTTGAAAACTAGCAATGGTAAATGAAAGTAAAGATGCCATGTCATCCATGCTGTATTGAGAAAGAATTTGCCAGAAGACTCAGGGAAGTGGAAATGTTGAAGTGGGTCTGTTATTACCTAGTGCTTAATAATTATCACCTAAAACCCAAGGATACTACTTTTACTAAAGCAATGGTAAATGCATGGATAAGGAAGGGCATTTACACCATTGCGGAGCTCAGTAGTAACTACCTTTGTCAATGAAAGACACTGTTAATGAAACTAGCTTATTTCACAGATCTGAAGAAAAATAAGATTCTGGAATGACATTGACCAAGTGCAAAGTTAATATGTAGAAATTCTGGAGTGGTGATCAGGTAAGCCTGATTGCTAGACAACTATGATGATGGTTAAGAAAACATTCTTAGGCATACGCATATGGAAAGCTGTTATACACACACACATACACACATAATTATGAAGAGAAGGGGAGAGAGAAAATAACTAAAACCAAATTGGAAATCACAGTCCTCTCCATTTTCATACCTAAATCTATTTAAAGAGTTAGATCTCATTCATCGAAATGAGAGGTTGGATCTCTCATCGAAAGGGAGGTTGGATCTCTGTAAAGAATATATATAATAAAATATATGTAATAAATTTCCTCCAACCTTCTCCATCAGGATTTGTAGTCATTTGACAAAATGTCCTACATAATTTTTATAAGACTTTAACATTTGGGGTTGTGTCTGAGAGCTAAATTACCAGACAGATTAATAGAAGAAAGACATAAAATTGTGCTTAAATATAAGCTTGACATGACAGAGAACCATTGTAAGGAAATGAGAACACAAAGAAAGAGTCAGAGTTTGATTATTTCATAATGAGTGGTATAAGGAGCAATAAATTATGGAAATGTGATGAGGTAGAGGGATTTGAGCTAGAGCAATGATAAGAAAAGCAAGAGTTAGTTTAATAACAAACAGCAAATTTTAAGGTAGCATATTATGGAAAATATACATATGTAATTTTGCCTCAGGTTTTCTTTTCTAGAGAACATGGGCTAAAAATACAGTATGCTAGAATATGGGCAGGGGTTGCTTATGGAAACCTGTTTAATAAGGAAGACTAAGAGGTTGAGGCTAGATCACAGAGAATGTTCAATGTCAAGCTGAGGATTTAAATGACTCTCTGTGATTCTGTATTCTTAAAGAGTGATAGGAATAGTGCTCTACATCAATAAAGTGAGTCAGTGCCTGTCCAGGCATTCATTAGCTAATTAAAACTGGGGAGATAAGATTGCTGATTCTTTCTCTTCACGTAATCCCAATGAATCTCTCTTTCATTTAATTATGTGGGTTGCACTCTTGTTTCTGTCAGTAGCCCATCTCTCCTATGTTGGGGAGGAAAGGTCTGGCAGAGGTGAATTAAACTTCTTTAGGGAATTAGTTAATGAGAAATCTACAGCAACCTCAAGCATAAAATTTGCCCCTCCTCTACCAAAGAGACTATTTAGTGCTCAAGCAGCTTAAGAACCCCAAAGCAGATCTTCCATATATTCATTGCTATTTCTATGGTGCTCTAGGAAACTTCTGAAACTAACATGAAATCTGGTTGCTTCTATATGTTTGTGACTAAAATGTGTAAAGCAGAGTAGCTATGAATCAGCAAAATGCATAAATTCTTTGCAAATTGTAGAGTGTACTATGATTCAAGCATCAAATTATGCCTAATTTATAGGTGATGAAATCAGTGAGTAAGTTGTATATATCCCTGAGGTTAATTTGTATTCTTTATGTATTTGACCAATCATAAAGTGTATATAAGGGAATAGATAAGCAATATAAATATAAATTGTGCTCATGAGTTTTGTACAATGGAGTTTTGTGGTGGAAAACGTGATTGTGTTTTATATACTCATTACATTAGCAGTGTCATAATATACATTCTGTAGAACCATACTTTCAGACAAGGATTCAGTACAGGCAGTTTATTTGAGAGGAAATATCTGAAGACATGCATGGAGAGAGAAGCCCTATAGCCCATAGTGTACATTATCCATTCAATTACTACTATGAACAATGGCAATGGGAATATAATTCACCAGGGAACTTAAAGAACAGTGAAAAACACACTACACATTTCAAAGTTATGCCAATCAAGGTCACAGCAGCAAGTGTATTTATTTTCCATATCCTAGACTGTCCTTCTATAAAGCCTATTTCAGAAAGTTCAACCAGGTATCCTTTTAGGGTCATCAGTCAAGTCTTTCTGCAGTACATCCTTCCTCAATGAAGGATGTCATACTAAACTGAACCTAAATAAGTATCATACTCCTTATTCTTTGTCTTATCACATAGATAACTATAACCTCAAGTGATGTGGGTGTAGGGTAAGACTAGATATTTGATATTCAGAAGACAACTGCTCATTGTATCATCTGCCTTAATAATAAGAAGAATACACAATAGCCAGGATATGGAAGCAATCCAAATGTCCCAAATAGATGAATGGTACAAAAAACTGTGATATATGTACATGATTGAATATTACTCATCAATCAAAAAAGACAAACTATGTCATTTGTGGCAATGTGGATGAAGCTAGAAGGAATCATGCTGAAGCCGTGACCCCAGCATGGGCAGTGTAATAGTTCATAAAATTTAGGCATTGATGCCATTAGCTGTGTCTGAAAAGCACAAGGGTAAAAGATGGCCTAAACAGAATAAGGATACTTTTACTTTATTTCAAATTGTGGATGTGGAAGAGAAAATGAAGCACCAAGAGCTTGTATAGAGGGAAATTGGGTTTCTGGTTTGGAGGAGGGGGAGAGAGGATAAAAAGAAAAGAGCAGAGACTGGGGCATGAACTTTAGGGAAAGAGAGAGAGGAGGCAAGTTCAGAGAACTCAGGTTTTGGCTCCTGGAGGAAAAAGAATCAGAAGCTGAGTCTTCTGGGGGTCTCCCAGCATTGGGCCCTGATGGGTTGGGAGCTATGTGAAGGTGGAGAGGCAACCCTGACAAAGTGCTGAGCCACAGTGCAACCCAGAAAGATCCAAGCTGAACCTCATGTTTGGAGTGACAGAGGACCAAAGGACAAGGACATAACTTGGCAATTTCAGACAGAGATACACTGGGACTGAGGTAAACCTCACACAGCTTCCTAAAGAAAAGAAGTGGGGTTCCTTTCTGTCTGGGGTACTTGTGCAGGTGTGGACTATGAGACTCTCTGTTTGTTTGTTTTTTTCCCTTGTTTTATATGAACCTGTATGTTTACTCTTATTGCTGCTTGATCTCTGGGCAACTGTTTGTGCAAAGGTGGGAGAACCCACAGTGACAAAAATTAAAAAGGGGGTAATTTCCTACCCTGGTAACAGCAGAAGTAAGTCAGAAAGAAAGAGAGACGTACTGGTGGTCACACTTATATGAGGGATAAAGGAAAAACAAACAAACAGACAAGAAAAATTGAAAGCTAGCTCTCAGCAAAATTGAAGCATAGAGCATGAGGAGGGGAATGGGGGGAAAAGCAGGGGTGCAAGGAGCACAAAAGACTAAGATGATGGTTCACGGGTGATAAGGTGAGAGAACCCTGGGGTAGATAATGATGTAAAATAAAACAAATCAAGAAATTAAATAAAGAAGAATACAATAGGGAGAGGAAAACCAATTCAGGACTCACCTCTTGCCAAGATATACATGAAGAATGCATCACAGACTGAAATGAGATATTCTGAACCCTAATTGATGGATTCTTTCCATTAAGAACATGGTTTCTTATAAAGTATGTGAGGGAAAGATAAACAATATAAACATATGGGATGTCTGGTGAGTTTTGTACAATGAAATTTTAAGATAAAAATTAAGGTATGTGTATTATATATTCATTGCAATGGATATATCTTCATTCACATTCTTCAGAAGCACATGTTCAGACAAGGACTCAATACAAAGATTCAGTATTTGAGCAGAAATATACAAGGACATTGATGAGAGAGGAGGAAGTGCTCTGGGAATGGAAAAAACAAACAAAAAACAGTCACAGACATTATCAATCAAATCGTATCACTTAACTCAGTGATGGCCATAGTGTCAGAAATAAACTTATGAACTAACCATGAATTTTTTAAGGTAATGTATTTCTAATTACTACTGACCAAATTCTTGTCTGAGAATCTCTCAATACAAAGGAAATCTCTTCAAGGGATTTAAAAAGTGCCTGATGGAGATGTCTTATAACAATGCTCTATAGGGAACTCAGTTTCAAACCAGCAAAATTGATTATCTCTACATCCTTCACCTTTCAAGGACTCTTTTCCTATCAATCTACATATCTTAACAAAACTCCAATAGTAGTAATAAGCCCGAGTTGATTCTGTTACAGTGGTTAATGGACTTAAGAACAGCTAAGCTGAAAATGCATACCCAAGCAGGAGTTATAAATTACACATCAAGATAAAAGCTTCATAAATATTGACTCCACTTAATGGTTTCTGTCAGAGGTAGAAATTCATTATGATAATGATGTCTTCTCCCTAAAATACTGGTTTTTGGACTGAGGTTCTATAACTGTATTAATATCACCAGAGATTTAATAAAACTGAAGTATTCAATATCTAACTTCCAGTACTTAATGAACTGATATAGCTGATTTCTTACATTGAAGTCTTGAAAATATTGTGGTGAGAAATCAAGGAAAATTTGTGGAAAGCAAAATAGCACTGTGAATCTACTAGGACTGAGCAAAATGAAATTCACAACGTCAAGGATGCTAGAAATATTTCATTTTCCATTCAAATTTCTAGCTAGGATGAGACAAATTATCCTGCTGGTTTGATTGAAACTTACATAAATCTTTAAATCTAATTGGTCATGGGAAAGACTTGCTAGAATTTACTTAAATAAGAAGAAATGACAGGAAGCAGCCACTTATTTCTGTATATGAAAGAAAAGGAAGTTATTAGTTAGAATACACACAAAAATAGATTTACTGAGGAAAAAGAGTAAATATCCTGAATTAAACAAAGCAGTTATGTTTCATAATTCTAATTAATGACTGTTTCTTGATGCTTCTGTGGATCCATTTTTGTGTTTGGTAGAATGTCAGGTATGACAGGAGTTGATTAGAATTGTGAATTTTTTAAAAAAGAATATGTTTATCTAAGCTATAACTAGAGAACAATAGGTTCTAAGTTAGTGTTTGGCGGCAGAATACTCTCAACAAGAAAGGACCTTGGATATAAATTAAACCTCAACATCTTAACACTAGAAAGCCTGGTGCCCAGAGAGTGGAAATATCAACATATATGGTAAAGACTAAAATGTTATTTTTTTTTCCTAAGGGAAGTGATCAATAGACATTTAACCTGGGTAGGTAACCATGTAGATATTTCTTTAAGTGTATGATGAATATTATTTCCTTAAAATAATTTTCTCAGTAAATAGAAATTATTTAAATTAAGATAAATGGAATGATTATTCACTTTAACTAACAGTAGTAATCACAAAAATGTTCCAGATGCCATACTAAGGTATGTAACATATGTATCATGATGAAATAAGGGATCGCTATGGTCATTCTTCAAGCAAGTTGTATTTAGAGAGGAATACTAAGCCAGATACTGACTTAATAACTGATAAAATACAACAAATACAATAACACAAGTTATGAGTATATGTAAAAAGCTATAATTCCTTTTAAAAGGAAAAAAAATCAAGAAATTCTTTTGGAAAATACAATCTTAGATATTTTATTTAAGAAGAAAAGGAATCAACCAGTTTGACTAAATGTAGGATAAGGAGTTTCTGGACAAGAGTAACTGTGTGAACAAATGAATGGTTTCTGGAAATGATTCTGTTTCCACCACTCAAGGAGGTAAGTTTTGAACCAGCTGTCAGGGTAAGAGAAAGGAAAAAGTTGAAATCAAGTTTAGAGAAAAACAATCAGGATTCCACAGACAAGTTCCTAACAAGAGTCAAGTCAGGAAAATGCATTACTCTTTAAGTCAGATACTTCAAGGGACAAAAGCAAATCCTAATCCTAAAGTCAAATACTAGGAGGAAAATTGCAGATGTTTGAGGCAAAATGTTTATTTAAAGAGATTTTTACATAAAAATGCCTTTTGCTCTTAAACACCTTTGGTAGTGAAGCCGGGAACCCAATATGGGCAGTATTAAAATTTAGGCATCAATGCCATTAGCCTGTCTCAAAAACACAGAGGTAAAGATGGCCTAAACAAGATAAGGGTCCTTCTTTCTTTTACTTTGTTGCAAATTGGGTGGGGAAGAGAAAATGAAGCATCAAGAGGGTGTGTAGAGGAAAATTAGAGGTCTGGATTGGAGGAGGGGGAGAGAGGATAAAAAGAAAGCAGCAGAGACTAGGACTCAAACTTTTCGGAAAGAAAGGGGATCTCGTAGGCTTTGGCTCCTGGAGGAAAAGGACCCAGAAGCAGAGTCTTCTGGGGGCTCTCCCAGGATTCGGGCCCCAGGTTTGGGACTGTGTGAAGGTGGAGGAGAGGTGACCCTGACAAAGTACTGAGCCACCATGCAACTGGGAGAGACCTGAGCTGAACATTTTGTTGGAGGATTCACCTGATGCTGATGGAGTGACAGAGGACCAAAGGACTAGAGTATAATCTGGTGATTTAAGGCAGAGATAAACCCCATGCAGCTCCCCAAGGAGCAGAAGTGGGGTTCTTTTCTGTTTGAGCCTCTTGTGTGGGTGTGGACTTTTAGACTCTTTGTTTTTCCCCTTTACTGTAAATAAACCTCTTTGTTTTTCCTTATTGATAAGGTTTGATTTCTGGGCAACTGCTTGCGTGCCGGTGGGAGAACCTCAGTGACAAAAATTTAAAAGGGGGTTGTCCCCTAACCTGGTAACAGAAGTTTTGAACCAGACCCTAAGTGAACCAGTAGGATGCCTGACAGTCTTTGTTAACATCTCTTGCCTTCAACACTATCCTTCTGCATAGATAATGACAACCTATCTCAAGCACAGAAAACATCATTCAAGTTTACTGCCTGGTTTATGTACATATTAACACACTCACATATCCTTAGTTCGTTTGCCTATTAAACCAAAGGAATGTTTGGTTTCTCTTCAGTTCATTTGATCAATGGTAGCAATTTTCTCTACTTAGGAGAAAAACACTCTCACACAGTATGCCTTTGCCTCTTTTCCTCTGAGAAGGGAATTTGGCAATCTCAGCCCTATCTAGTTGTGAAGACTATCCTTCTACTCCCCTTGAGTTCACCCTGTTTTGTGTTTACAATAGTCAGAAGCCTTCCTCTCTCTTACCATATGCATTTTACATTAGTCAAAAATAATTGCGGCACTCAAGATTCAAACAGAAGTTTATTCCTTTGCTCATCTGTTTATTCCTTAGATACTTTGCATGGAGCTGGTATATAACTTCTGGTTTTAGTTATGAAAAAGATAAACACACACCAGGACATGTTCAATGTGACAATGCAATGGAGACAGATACTGCACAAAAACCTACCTAAGTGATTTAGAGGCAGGGCATGTGCTATACAGGAAATGCATCTTGTAGCAAGGGGCAAGGGCAGCAGAAGCAGGCTAGACTGAGGAAAAAATTTTGCTGATTAAGCTTTAAAAGGGAGTTTGTATGTGTGTGTCTATACATGGAAGGCAGGAAGTTTGCCTTCAAGTAGGTGCAAAGTTCTATGGCAGAAAGTAGGTTGACAGTGTTGAGAACTTAAAAAAAATTTCAATGTGACTGAATTGTTTTAAGAGAAGATGGGCCTACGGTGGATAGATGAAGGTAATACAGACTTTCTAGATCATGCTGTGATTTTCAATTCTTATCCTAAGTGTAAAGGAAAAGAGTGAAACTGTTTTCCCTAGGAATATTGAAAATGGGCAATATGTCACTTTACCTGAGACTTCTTGGCTTCCCAAATCACCAGTAGAGATGGTAAGCCAGGGCCCGTATTGAAAGTAGGTAAAAAGACAAGGGAGGATACACAGTAAAAGTTTATTTGAAGCAAAAACAGCCAAGCAGCACAACTCCTGTTGCCAGGAGGGTACATGAGTGAGTTGCCATTGGTGTGATCTGGGAAGTTGGGGTTTCTGTTCTTTTGGTGGGAGGCTGTTGCTAGGGGTTAGTATTGCATAGGTGTTACTTTGGAGCTGCTGTCTGATGTTGACCTGGTGCCACCATTCCCTCTGGCCCCCAGTTTCCTGTCTCCCATGCAGCTGTCTCTTGACTTGGTCCTTCCCCTACTCAGTGTCTCAGATGGTATTTGCAGCTCTGTGGAAAATGGATTGTCGGGGTGAAACAGTGGTGATGAGGAGGTTTGATAATTTGGTTATGTTAGTAATGCAGATGTGAAAAGAAATGACAAGAGGTGAAACGCCTTGAAAAATATTTAAGAGGCTTAAGGAAGCACTTTGTAATGGGTTAGGAATGATGGGGAGTGAAGGAGAAGAAAGAGCTTTTTGAATGATAATTTGGGTAAAACCATGTTGCTTACTCATGTACTAAGCATAGGAAGAGAAGTGAAACATTAGCGTGAAAATGAACATAGTTGAGGCAGTTAAAGAAATCCAGGTGTTTACCTTAAAATAAATGAAGAAAAGGTATAAATTGTGAAGTCATTGACCAGTCAATAGTGACTACATTCATTTATTTCCAAGAAAAGACTGGAGGATGATAAAAACAGAATCTAGAATCATTCACTCAAAAGTTCATCTTTTCAAGGTCAGAGGATGAGGAAATGATAATGGAAAGTGAAAAAGAATAGTGAAATACAAGAAAACCATGGATTTTTTTCTTCCAATAAGAAGGGTGTGGTGATCCAAGGGGATTCTGCATAAATAGCCAGGAAAATGAAGACAAAAAAGTGTTCCTTGGGTTTAGTGACAATTAAATTAATGGAATAGTCTATTCAGTGGATTTATGAAGGAGAAGGTGAGAGTAGGATGTATATGGTTTGAAGTAAATCTGTGGGAAAGAACTAGAGGTGGCAAATTATTTCTGGAATTTGACTTTGAAGGAGTGAAGAAACTAAGGACAGTAGGTAGAAGACTTTTTTAATAAACATTTTCAAATAAAATTTATTTTAAGATAGGGGAGAAAGGGTTTTCAAATGATAGTGGAGAAATTCTTCAGCAGAGAGGGAAGAATGTGGGATGAGTAAGAAAGAGAGAAAGACAGAGGCACAGAGAAACAGAGAGGTACTGATAGAAGATGCAAAACAAATAATTGGTAACAGAAAGCTCCACAGAAGTTTGGAGGGGCACATTTGGAATCCCTAATCTTTGAGCGAAGTATATGCTGTTTTTACCACCACCATTGCCACAGTAACTGAAGGAAGGTGCCTTTAGAGAGATGTTATCATAACACTGAGACCTCTCTTAGCCAAGGAGGCTACTTTCTAAATTGAGGCCTGAACCTTTTTCTTGACAGTTACATCCTCTGATTTAAAATCTAAGAGTTTGGTTTCCTGCTGCTTACATCTTTGACTGAATCATTTTTTCATACACCAATACTATTAACTTAATTTTACATTCTCTAGTGATCCTGAATCATTGACCCTGACTCTTTAATCCAGTTCTTTTGTTCTTTTCCCATAGAAGATTATTCACAAGATTCCTTGCTCAGTGGTTTCACCTTAGTTATGTCTTAAGACTATTTTGTTTTGCATCATATGTTACAAATGAGAAAACATTTATTTGATCTTTTACTGAAGTTTCCAATTTGGACCAACTCTACTTAAGGCATCTTCCATGCTTTCCATCAATATGAAAAATGCTATTGGTAAGCAGACTAAATTCTCTTATTACAGTGTCCCTGGAAATTCCTGCTGTCATGCTCATCTACTGAAGAAAAGTTCCTTTTGGGTGTTAATTTTTGCTATTTAATATTTGGTATATATGTTATTATTACTATTGCTTTCCCTTGGATTCTGATAATCTTCATATCAAAAAAGTGACAAACTACCTCAGTGTCATATTCCTAGATTTAAATTATAAATGACCAAATTCCACAGGTTGGGGGCACTCATTACTGCTAACCTTATCAATGAAAAAAAAAAGACATTCAGGAATACTTTGATATTTTAAACATTTTATGCCAACATTTGTTAGCTTTTATAAAATGGACAAATTTCTAGAACATGCAACCTAAGAAAACAAAATCAAGAAGAGACCTGTAAAAAGGTAAAAAGATTGAATTAGTATTTTAAAAAAGTTTTCACACAGCTGGGTGCAGTGGCACACACCTGTAATTCCAGCTACCATGGAAGCTGAGACTAGGAATCACTTGAGTCCACGGGTTTGAAACTACCCCAGGAAACATAGCGAGACCTAGTCTCTAAAAAGTTTTCAAAGAAAAGTTCAGTAGCAGATGACATCAAAGTTAAGTTCTACCAAACAAAACAATGAAGGAAGATAACAAGGTTTACTTAGCACACAAGAAATTATCAATGAATATTCCATATTAGTAAAATAAAGGACAATACCATGTGATCATCTCAATAGACAAAGGATTTAATGAAATACAGCTCTCTCTAACAATAAACTCTCAATAAACTTCCTCAATCTGGTAAAGATTATTTGAAAAAATCCAGAACAAATATAATATTTAAAGATGATAGGTTGGAAGCCTTTCCACTTAAAACTCATGGTCAAGAATAAAAGGTGTGTTCATACTATTTCTATACAACAGTGTACTAGAGGTTGTAGACCATTGTATAAAACTATGCAGGAAAATAGAGAAAAGATAATCATATTGGAAAGAAAAAAAGAACACTATATTTATGAACTTTTTGATAGAAAACACTGAGTCTTCAAGCAAACAAACAAAAACATATGAGCTAGTAAATGAGACCAGAAAGTGTTACAAAATTCATATACAAAAGAATCCATTTAATACTTAGTATATCATAAGAAAGATAAAATTGGATCAAATTGAACAAAATTTGTGAAAGACATTCACTGAAAGCTACAAGATGGTTTTGAAAGAACTTATATACAGAATAAATTTAGAGTCATGTTCATGGATTGGAAGATAATATTTTAAGATATCAATGTTTTCCAAATTGACTTAAAAATTCAATGTAATTCCTAGCAAAATACCAGTTTTCCTTTTTTTTTAACAGAAAAATGACACATCGATTCTAAAATTTATGTGGGACTACAAGAGATCCAGATAAATCAAAACCGTTTTTTTTAAAAAGGACAAAGATTCACACTTCCTAATTTCAATACTTACTCAATGCTACATTAATCAAGACAGTGTGGTATAAGCATAGACAAATTGATCAGAGGAACAGAAATGAGAGTCCAGAAATAAAATCATACATCAGAGTCAATTGATTTAGGCAAGATATTGAGAACATCCAATGAAAGAAAAGAGTAATCTCAATAAATTGTGCTGGAGCAACTAGATATTCATATGCAAAAGAATAAAGTTGAAACCTTATACCATATAACCAAAAATGAAACAAAATTCTACATTTTAAAGCTAAAATGATAAATCTCTAAAAGAAAAGAGAGAAATAAATCTCAATGACTTTGCATTAGACAAATTCTAAAAAATAAGATTTTGTGAGAACACAAAAAGAAAGCAACTCAGTTTGTACAAATAAAAACATTGTGCTTCAATGGATGCTCGAGAAAGTTAAATGACAATGGACAGAAGATGAAAGTGTTTTCAGATTATATATTTCGCAAAGGAATAGTATTCAGAAAATAAAGAACCCTTATAACTTAATGATAAAAAGACAACTTAAGATATTGTCATAATAACTGAATAGTCATTACTAATTTATTCTGACAAATAAAGACACTTCTAAAGTCCTTTTAAGAAAAAAAGTCTCTGTGTTGGCAGAATGCCAAAGACTCAGCTCTTTTGTCCTCTTCTGCTTCCTGTTTTTATTCACTCATTTAACTGTGTGTTAGGAATTCTTCCAAGAATTACTAGGGTCAGACACATGTCAAAATGAAATTGTTCAATGTTTCTATCTACGGAGGCTGGGAAAAGCCCATGTTTAAGAGAGTTAGATGGTAATTATTCAAATGTCTTTGAGTCACCATATGTACGTTGATTATCTGTGCTTTCCTGTCACATTATGAGAGGTAGTTAAGATGCAAGTGATTTTAAATATCTTCATTGATGAAATGAAAACTTTATTTATGCTATAAATTAAAATAAAAACTAAGTGATTGAAAAATTACTCTTAGAAATACAAAGTTAAAACAAATTTCCTTTAAAATTGTGATCTCTGTTATTGGAATAATCATTTGCCTTCTTTGTGTTTTCTCAATTGTGAGTGAGAGACAGCTTGGGTTAAGAGTGTTGGCTCTGCAGCTGAGCGATCAAGGTTGCATTTTTGACTCCACAACTTTCTCCCTTTGCTGTAAGAGTTGAAAATTTTCCTTTTAATTGTTGAGGGACTATCATGTGGATTTAATGAGATATTTCATATGAAGTGCTTTACACAAGGTTTGGGATTATCCCTCAATAAATGGCAAAAATGTAATGTTTATTACTCTATACAGTATAGGCTCACAAACAAGTATTCTAACTTTATTTTTCTATTTAATGCAGTCAATAGTGAAAACTGGTTTTTATTTGAACAGTTAATTTGGTTGTGCACTCATGGAAATTTAGTAAATTATGTATTAAAGCAAGGGATGAAAGATTTAATAAGAGTTTTTGTAGAATTTTTCTCAAAGTGAATGGAAATGGTTATGGGTAAGGAACTTATTTTTCATTGCTTTGCCAACATCAACTAAAATATGACAGAAAAAAAGACTTAGGAGATTACATCAGATTTCCTGAATAAACATTTGTAGAACAAAAGTTATACATATCACTTTGTCTAAAAATGAGTCATTGCCTTATCAGAAAATGCAGTTATTTTGCCTCTTTCAAAAACATACCCATAAAAATTGCAGTTCCTGCACCATTTGATATCAAAAACTAAAAAAAAAGCCCAAAAAACTCAAAGTAATTTTATTTATACTTAAAAATCTTTTAAAGAACCCTGAACAGAGCATGTCTTTAACACTCACGTTTAGCATTGCCATTTCATTGTAAATAACTAATTTTCAGGTCTTCATTTTGGGGTATTAAAGTCACTATCAGTATATTTCATATATGGTTAAATATATCTTACCTTTCATTTTCTTTAATATCTAACTTGCAACTATACTATTCTTTATTATGTTTCTTATCTTTCAAGTGATACTGATTTCCCATTTTCTATATTGATTTTTTTAAGTTTAGAAAGCTAATATAAATAACTTATTGAATAAATGATTGTGGACATAAAGATATTTGAATAACATTTTTTGAAACACTTTGGTATAAGAAACTTTTAGAATTAAGCTTTAAAGACTTTTTTTATTCTTGAAATTGTAGGATGAAATAAAAATGAAGACTTAAGAATTGCAATTATTCTTTCTACTCATTTAGTCTTATAACTAGATACAAAGTTAAAGAATACTATCTCACTTTACCCTTAAATTACTAGAAATTCTTCAGCTAGAGTGGAATTGCTACCTGATATGACATCTTTATTTTTTGAGAAGTCTCCATACTGTTTTCCATCAGGACTGAACCTTTTCAACAATAGTGTGCTATTAAATTAAATCATATGGGATAATATATATGATTTCCCTCATTAGTGGAATATACAGTAAAGTAATGAAGAAAAGATAAAACTAAAGTCAAAACAAATCCTGGTAATCTATCTGCCCACAGAATTGATGCTACTGGAAAGGAAGGGTAGTAGGTAGGGAAGAAAGGGGAGAGAGGACCCAAAGGACTATGGCGGGAGATTATGGGTATTTTTGTGGTAGATATAATATTGCAACAGGTATTTGAAAAGGTATTGATATGTACCCCTACATAATCTACATACTATAAACCAAAGTGGACTCGATAAAAATTATTATTACTATTTTTTAAATGACTGGGAAAAAAGTATGCTAATAGATTTTATTCATATATGAAAAAATATCAAAAAATTCAGTTATTATTAATTCATACATCAAATATGCTTTCTCATAGATTTCCTTTAAATCACTCTAGTGTTTGCAAATAGAGACATAAATGACAATAACTGATCTCAAACTGTTCACAAACACCCAATATAATGGAAGGAACAATAAAGTTCGAATTGTGACAGATAATATAAGCAAAGTGTGAAGGAGACAAAAGCAAGTCATGATTAGTGAGAGACAGAGCAAGAGAGAGACAGCGAGAGAAATACAAAGAATAAAATGAAACAGATAAGTAGAGATAATAGTTTCTCTTTGATCAGAGACTTCAGGAAAATGATAGTAGAGTGAAGAGCCCATGTGCAGACACATCTGAAGTGAAGAACATGCAGGATATGTTCATGAAAAAAAAAAATCTAAAGTGGCTGCTGCACAGCAACATACAGTGGAAAATGAGCCGGGGCTAGAGGGGCAACAAATCTGATTATAAAACTCTTTTAGACTCATTTAGTGGGTTAGTGAAAAGTGTACTCTTTGCTCCTCTGACATCTTAGACAGCACTGCATGTACCTGGAACTGAGTCAGTTTTAGAGCTGAGACATGTAAAACCTCTCGGGAGAAGTAAATGATAGGGCCAGAGGTCATTATCATATCTTTGGAGCCATAACATTGGAATTGGTGATACAGTGAGAGTACTTGACTTAAAAGAAAACCATCACAATTAAAGCAAATGTTAAAAAAGCAATTGATAGGATATTTTCCAAGTTTGAATTAATCAGATTTAGCCTTAATTTTCAAAAGTGCTGGCTGTAGCAAAATGAAACCATCCTTCTCCATTATAGTGAGACATTAACATTCCCATTATGGTTCATTTTCAAGTTTGAGTTCTCCCCAATTCAAAGCAATTTGATTGGTTAAAAATGAAGTGATGGTTGCAAATTGCTGTGAAGACCTACATTTGGCTCTACATTAATCAAATGATATGCATTGTTTGCCCTTTGATTTACCTTCTATGCACTCAGCCTTAGCATTAATAGATTTGGGGCTAATTAATCCTGGAATCAGGATGTTAAGCAATAAATTATGAAAACCTCTCCAACAGGGTCTCTCCCTGTTTTTGCTCTCTGCTTGTGCTTGTGAATATGTGGACATGCACAGGACTGCCTGCTTTTAGTGAAATTAGCAAAACTGAGCTGTATGAATTGGGTTTCCTGTTACTGGTTTTGTAGCAAATCTGTCATTTCTCCAAGCAGAGAATCATGTTGACAGGAGCAGCATTTTCTTTTTTAATAAATTCATTTTGTAAGATTTTCGTTAGCCAGGTCATTTGTAGTTGTATATATGTTACACCTTCTAACAGTGAGCTCTGTATCATCCTGGAGTGCTCAAATCATCCTCTTTTTCTGGAACATCAGTACCTCTGTTAGCACAGAAAAGAGATTTTAATATGAGAGCCTTTCAATCACTCTTTATTTTGGCTATTTAGCTCTGTTGTCTGTAATGATCGTATCAGAATCAGTGCATGGATGGACATATCCATGGTATGTACATGAATCTAAACATCTGCAGGTGTTATCTTCATGTTTGCATGACTTTCATTATTTTTTGCCATTATCACAATAAAGTTTTAAGACAATAGTATAATTTAATCATTAGCTATCTCTTTAAGTAGTTGCTTTTTTATGTTAAGTGTGGTGCTGCTTTTCTTAAGTACCTTAATCAACATTATGCTAAATTAATTTCAACTATTTTTTTTCTAGTCATGGGCACCTTTTTCTTTCCTCTTCCATGATCAAAGATCTGGATGTTTAAATAATAATAAGTAATTCAGACAGTCTGCACATATTTCTAAAGCACATTTTGGTGAAAGGAAATGAGAACTTTAGTAAATTATTTGTGAAAAGGGAGTGTCTTAGAGAAAAAAAATATCAAGATAGGAAAACATGTTTGCAGAAAATTGAGGGTAAAAATATGTAAAGAAATAAATTTAGTAGTTTCATAAAGATCATGTTAACATCCACCTTATGCATTAATGGTACTTATCAGATTTTTAATATATTAATGTTAAATGATATTACTTAGTCTATCACATCTACAAATACATACCATGATGAAATTGGTAATAGATTTTGTTTGTGTGACTCTGGATTGAATAAAGGGAGCAAGCTTCTCCCTTTGGGATCTAATTCAACTTTATTAGAAGAAATTAACCAGGCAATAATTTAAATACTCATAGTTTCAATTTTAGTAACAATATTAATAAGGAATTTCTTTTGATTCAATTTTTTAAAAATTAATACCATAATGCAAAACTTCTATTTTTTGCTAGAGTAAAGTAATTAGGAAAAAAATAGTCAAATCATACTAAAAATGTAAACAAAATTAAAATTGAAGTGATTATATGATCACTGCTTTGAAATCCGGAGGTTAGTTACAGTTTTCCAATTACTTAGATTTTAAGTCACAAACAAATTAAATTTCTCTAGACTTAATCTCCTCATATGAAAATGTCAGGTTGTCAGTAGGTTGGTGGTTTTCAAAAGTTACTATTTTGAACTGGAAATACTTTCCCCCAAAGTTGTATGAAAAACATAGAAATAGAGTGATTCTACTTGACCCAGCTGGTTGTGGGAGAGCCTGAAAGAGTGGCCTGTCCTCAGGATGGTGGAAGTGGGGGCTGGAGTGGGGTTGACTGACTTCATCCCCCTGTTCGTGATGTATTATTTAAAAAATGCAGATTATTGGATTAGGTGATTTCTAAGCTCTTTCAAATACATACACTTGCATTTCCATTATTTTACAAACTGTGGTTGTTTGGGAGAGAGAATTATGCTTCATCATTCTTTTCTGAGCAGTTAGGACCTGGAGACAAGCAGTTGCTTGGCTGAATCTTTTCCAGTAGCTAGGTCTTTAGGACTTTTGCCATCCCAGAGCTTGTGAAAAATTAACATGGATTGAACTCTGAAAACCCTGCAGTTTCAGAATAAAGCACTAGAAAGGACAAATGTTTCAGGAAAGCTTGGCATTCAAATAACTCCGGGGAGTTCCTTGCAAACAACTGCTTATTATAGGTGACATAAAATCAAGTCCAGCTACACAGGCTGTATTTACAGGCTCCTCATTAATTAGCACTCAGTGTTGACTTCCTTCACTATAAACCTGCTTTTTTCCTGAGCTCCTGTTGAGTCATGCATCATTCCCAACCAGCCTCTAAATGAAAGTTTCCTTTTATTAAAATCTATTTAATTGTTTATTTTCTTTGATTACTGTCCTCATTTCCTATTTTAAGTTGTTTCATCTTCCCTCTTGTCTTTTTTCCTTTTGCTTTATCCATCCTCTTATTGAATAGAAAGTAGCATTGTTGTTATTAAACACCATAAATTATATTTTATTTTTAACAGCTGTAAAAGCTAAGTGAACAGCCCAGAATGGAAAGGATGCTAAGATGCCCTCTGGTCTAGACAGCTATCTTCTTCTCCTAAGAAGGGAGACAGGTTTTCATTTCAAAATTTAAAATTGACTCCTGAAAGAAAATCTTTTGCAGTTATTTATGAGTGGTAATAGATTATGTTGAAATTTCTGTACTGTATGGTGGTGATCAAGAACAACACTCATATTTAAAAAGAAAATCCAATATCAGGAGATCTAAGGAACCTCATGTGCTGAGTTCCAGGAATACAGATATTCACCCAGGAATAAGGAGATTGCTCAGAAAAAAAAAAAAAAAGAAAGAAAAGATGAGACAAGGGGGCCAAATACTGATTTACGACTTGCAGCAAGGGAGGAAGAGTTAGATGACATGAGTGAAGAAGAGGGAGAGGAGAACTGGGTGGGGAAGCAGCGGTGCATTTTTTGATGGGAGGTCATTCCTAAGGTAAACAATAACTATATAAAGATGACTGAAGTGTTAAAATAAGAAAATAAAAAAAAATCACTAAAAAAAAATCCCAGTGTCAGTGAAGGTAGGCTTTGTCTTATCTACAACAATGAATACCAAGGTAATACATGCCGGATTTTATTTTATTTTTTTAACTTTATTTATTTTTATTCTTTAAATCATAACCTCAGTAAATGGTTTTGGGATACATCCTCCCCCCCCCATGCCCCCTTCATCCTCTCACACCTCCATCTTTGTTGTTTGTTAGTCTGTGTTAAGTCCATTAGTCCCTTTCCTGTGGTAGTATTCTTTCGCTGGGTGAGGGACTGTGTTCTTGGAACCAAGCGAGCCTTGCTGGTAGGTTTTCAGTCTTAAGTTTGTGTTGGACAGCCAGTCTATATTTATTTGTGGTCTTTCCATGCTTTCTCATTGGAGGTTATCTTCTCCAATCCCATCTCTGTTGTTTTGCTGCTTTACCATATGGTTCTGGCAGCAGATTTAGAGGGTCTCACCCCCTGCCAGAGTTAGTGAAGAACTTTCTCTGTGGATACAGGCATTTAAATTGACCACTATAGATCATCTCTGCCTCAGTTTGCAGCTTTGCTGTGGG
>PVHY01002167.1:121538-133884 GCA_004024945.1 Uropsilus gracilis | reverse complement strand
TCATTCCCCCATTTTAACATTACCTGTCCTTGAAATCTGCAATCTTAAACAGGAGACAATGGGGGGGGGGCACACCCTATCATTTTCATGAGGAAACAAAAGTCCTATATTCCTGTGAGTTGGTTTACTTGCCCTGCAAGTCAGTTTCCATGGGAGAGGGATTAATTTGGAGTTTCATGAACTCAATATATAAGTGATTAAAACTGCTCTGTATAAGGAAGAAAAGGTGAATGGGGGGAAGGGACTTTTTTTATTTTTCTACTAAAAATTCTTTTGCCAACTTTTTCTAAACCAGAGAAAAACCTTTGCCTTTTAATCTGCTACAAAACAGAACAAAGCCTATATTAACCCTTAAGCTTCCACATACAAGTTATCTTTGTCATTTATATAACTGCTACTTTCCTACCCCAGGGCCTTCTCCCAAACTAAAGGAAAAAAAAAAAGAAGAATATATTCTTTAAACCTGCCTCTTGCCTGCCCTCTTCAGAGTTTTCCCACCTGCAACCTCCTTATGTTCTAAAGCCAGACAAATTCCAAAGCCAGACAAAACTCTTAGTGTGATCAAACTATTTATTACTAAATAAGCAAGTAAGAAGGTAGTTACCTAAACATGTACTGCAAGATAAGTATGTAAAAATCCCGGTTACCCCATTACACGTGCTTCAAAAAATACGTGAAAACTCCAGTTACCCCACCACATTTCCAATTAGTCTGAGTTCAGCAGCATGTGTTGAAAAAGCAGGGCATTCCTGTTTTCCCCCTTTGGCATCTGTTCCAGCTTCCTCCAAACACGTGGTCCAAGACTTGGTGTTCTTTCTTTTGGTGACCCTCTCAACTTTTGGCAGCAGAACAACTCCAAGTTAAATAGGAAGCAACAGCAGGTCCGTCTTTTCAGGCCTTGGTCATGGCCTCTCCAAAAACATCTGAATCAAACTAGGTAAGACAAGCTCCAAGATGAAGTTCAGATCTCCAAACTCTTTTGCCTCCTTTAGCGTACACCATCATTTTATATATGCTAAGGCTCATAAGTCTACCAGACAGGATCTAAGACCACAGGCCTCAGGCCACCTTGGCCATCATGGCCAGGCTCCCATACTCTTCCAAAAATAGTTAATCCTTTATTTCTCTTCTAAGTCCCTTTTATATCTTTTCTCCTTGTTTTCCCTCTCTTCGAGGAGCAGAGCCTTGTCAATCATGTCATATGACAAAAGTTTTGCTTTTCTTTTCTCCTCCCCTTCTAGCCTTCTGAAAGAAAATTTTGAATTCTAATGAAGGCCATACCTTGGCAACCATACCTTGGCATAGTCAACCTAAGCTTTTTTCACCTGAAGCGCTCAAGTCAGAAAGTCAAATCTCCATAATATCTATCATACATACTCTGACAGGACTTGTATTCAGATACATTCCCTTCTCAAGTGAGAAGGGAAAGATTTATTGGTCTTTATTGCTTCATTGACCAGTGACTGAAGTAAGACACAATTCTTATGGGAACAGCCAGCAGGGTTCAGTAGCTCAAGCAGCAGCTGCTCGGGGCTGGATTTTCTACTGCATATCTCTGCCCCTAATTTTCTGGGCAATTCTGACCCCTCTCTATGACTTCAAGCTTAACCTTTAGGTGGTTCAGTTCCCTTGTTGTGATGGTACTAGTGGTGCTCACCAGTAACATCTTGAATGGCTGGTGCCATAGAAATTCTGTGAATTTCACTATGCGGGTGTCAAGGGGGAGGATAACTGGGCACTGCCATAACATTAATATCTTAAATTTGGTCTTTATGTTAGGGAACTGTGGCCCCCAGTACTGGTGTTGATGCATTAGCATTGCTGGGTGGAGACTTGGGAAAGGGAAATTAAGCCTTCTCTTGAGAAAAGAGGATTAAAGGATCAGGGAGGGGACAGAGATAAAGACAGGGAAAGAGACAGAACAGGACAGAACAGTAGAGAATAGAACAGAAGAGAACAGAGAGTAGGGAACAGAGAAGGGAAGAAGACAGAGAGGAGAATGGAGAAGTAAGGAGCAGAGAGGAGCAGCAGGGAGGTTGGAGGCCTCAGAGCTGCCGCTGCCATGTGGGGCAGCAGGCAGGGAAAGAGCCAAGCTGTGGGCTTCCATCCCCAGCCCGGGCTGTTGAGGAGCCTGGGGAAGCATGTTGGAGACACTAGTGAGCTGTCTGAGCTGTCTTGGAAACATGGTACTTGAAAACTTGGTTTAATTTTGAAATTGCGGAGGTTGGAAGTCTTGTGGAGAACTGAAGAGAGTTTGCTGTGTTGCCATTTTCAACATGAGACGTCTGAAGTGCTTGCTGTGTTGCTGTATAGAGTGAGTTTTGCTGATGCCAGGCCAGTTTGGAGTTGGAGCTGAAAGAATGCCAGAGCTGTGCCTTTTGGAGATGAATTGATGACACCATCCTGGTCTTCCTCATTGGATTTGAACCTCCTGCTTTCAGAGAAGGATCAACGACGCTATCTTGTTTTTGTCTCTCTTAAAGTTTATGTTGTGCATGCTGCTGCATGCACGGGCTGTGAAGAACCTGGTGTGTGGTGGTGTGTGGCTGGCTATAAAGGGCCAGCTGCTCCCCTTTGCAAGTTTGGTTATTTGTTTTGCCCGTTTTCTCACCCGATTTCATTTATGCTGGAGTCATGAAACCCATTAATGACCCATTATCCAAATGTGTACATCTTATGTTGGTGGACCTTAAACAAATTCCTCAACTGGTTTTAAGGCTAAGAAAAATTTGGGAGTGAATATGATAGGGGCCATCTACCCCCTGGGTTTCATTGTCTCCAGTTGTTTAGGATCATTAACTTTAAGGAGGACATGCTAAAATGTGAGAATGACCTTGATTAGAATTTCCTTTCAGAAAGATACAAGGGGAAGGAAGAAGGAAAACAGGTTTTTTTCTTGTGATAACTCACAAGATTGTTCCTGGAAGGTGGGGAAACAAAACTGGAAAAGATAAATATTGGTTGATAACAAAGGAAGGGATCAGGGATTTTGGAGGATGGAGATGTGAGCTGCCTGAGCTTAGCCATGGGCTCAAGGCCTGGGGCCTGGAGCTTGGGGTCTACAGCCTTTGGCTGACCCAGGCTAGTAGCATGTGTTTTAAGGGAGCTGAGGAATTTGGAGATCTAAACTCTGTGTTGGAGTTTGTCTTATGGAATTTAACTCAAATGTTTCTGGAGAGACTGTGTGAGCCAGACCTGAGAAGAAAATGAACCTTGCTGGTTCCTATGGAGTCTCTTTGTACTACCTGGAGGGAAGTCAAGGTGAAGACAGCATTACACTCTCTGCTTGCTTGGGAGAGCTGAAGCACATCAAAGAAAGATGTCTACTTTTCGAGACCACTCTGATGAACTGATTGATTGGATGTTAGTGAGATGATCAGGACTAAGAGACTGAGGTTTCTGAATTGTGTTGAAATGATCAAGTTTTTTCTAATGTTTCTTTTTGTAGTAATTAGAAAATCACTTTGTTAGAAATAAATAGTTCTTTTTACTTTAAGAATCTGTTCTGGCTTTGAAAATAATGGTAAGGGGACTGAGGATGACTAGAACCCAGATGTTTGAATCTTTAGACTGCAGGAACTGTGAAAGTTACATTTGAGGCCAAGTGACTGTGAGTTCAAAATGCAATTCTAATTTTTTTTTTCCTTCCTGCAATCAGGCTGGGAGTGAGTTGAGAGAAGCTGGTTGCTGACATTTGCATAATAATAGCAGGTAGTCTGAAAATGCAAGGTATTGCAGCCTGAATCCTGCATTTAGGGTAAAGCTAGAGTTTTAGTTAAAAAAAGTCTCTCTCCACCCAATTTCAAATAGGTATGAAGGATGTGAAAGTAACAGATAAATTACATAATATCTCAGTTTCTCAATTCTCTGTCTATACAAATTACAGAAAACCTCTGGAGAATAAAAATCAATGGATTCTACTTGAGATTGTTCTATATGTTTTACTTTTGGTGTGTGGCCCCCTCAGGACTTATCTAGTTCATATGTTTAATATACCACCAGGCCAGTAAGCTCCCATAGATTTAAAGTCTTTTGAGAAACACTTGAATGCCTCTTTAGAAGGGTGGAGTCCCTGGGCTATTGGATAGTTTCCAAGTATCGATTCACTTTTTCTGGTGGAGAAGCAACACCTTCTCTGCTATGGAGATCGAGGCAGGCAGACAAACCTTCTCTTGGAGGAACCAGGACAACCTGTGCTAGGCCTCACCTACCCCTCCATATGTGATTGGTATGCAGAATCCTTGGGCAGTGGTGTTTAACTCTACTCACAATGGCATAAGAGTGCCTGTCAAAATAACCATCTTTAGTCATAGATGGATACTATTTTCTGAAATAGAAGAGGTCGCCAACCCCAGTAGCCTGAAATTCAGGCTTCCTCAGGGGAAAAGACATAAGCAGTGTGTCTTAGTTTGAGACATCTATACTGCACTAAACCATCATAATGTTTAACATTTATCAAATACTTGATGTGCTACTATGGTTTAGCATTACATTTATTATTGGAAAAAATTTATTCAAAATCCTCTGAAAAGGCATAGATAATGTCTCTCTTTTAAAGATAAAGAAACTGAGGCACAGGAAGGTAAAGCCATTTTGCTAAACTTGACTTGCCTCTTTAGTTTGAATGGATAGTTACAAGTTATTGAAACCATATTCATTGTATCCTATAATGTGCCCTGGCTTTCTATCACACAGGATTTTAGAGAATGAGTTTACCAGTGACATACATACTGTAATTCTTTTTGCTGGCTAAGGACTACTATCACTCTTACAGTTTCTGCAGAGGTATCCTATGTACAAGGGTGAATTGGATGCAGGTTCTAACATCAGGGCTTCCAATCCCAGCTCAACTATGTGTTTCCTTACTAAAAAACAAATATGAGTATTTTAAGCACTTTCCTTTATAAGGAAAGTATATCATTGATACAACTGTATCATTGATAATCCTGTTAGGTACAGACAGGCAAATAGGCAGTTCTCAGACATTTGCAGGAAATTTCCTCTAAATCCTACTCCTAAACTGTAGTGAACTGTTATTCCCCAAGGAATTTCCTGTCAAGATATATTAGCACAGATTTTGTGTCCCAGGCTCACCTGTACATGCTATATTCTCCAGCAAAGTCAAAAGACTCAGTCTTCAAATATACCTTAAATTGTTAATTCTAACCAAAATACCACCTTTCTGAGATCTTAATTCTTCCTGGTACCATCCTATCCATCCTTCAGATGCTAGTTCTGCCAGATCTTCTGATTTTTTTTCCCAATTAAAATGAGTTCTCTATGCTTTCTTTCTCCCTTTCTAAAGCAGTTACTTTTTGAATCATAAGGATTTCAGCACATGTACTATGTCCCCTTTAAAATGTAAGCTCCTGGAGAGCAGAGAGAGAATAGATTTTGTCATTCCTGCAGCATTTTATAGGTGAAAAGATACATCTTGAGTGACTGGTTCTGAAACTCATAATATTTAGGAGAATGGCTATATTTGATATTCATACTTTTTCTAATCTTAATATGATTGGCAAAAAATTATATAATGCAATCCTCAAGGCAAGAGATCTAAATGGGTTCTGAGTCTTTTATTTTTAGTACTTTTCACAAGGGGAGCAAAAAATAGTATTTGGGAGAGTTTGAGGAATTGAGAAAATCAAACAATCGAAAATCACCGATGATGTCATTTTCAAGCACAAGTGTTTCAATTTTTGCTGTTTTGTTGATACATGTACAGAATTATAGCTGTAGCAATAACATGTAATTTTCTGTCCTTTTTGCAAATTTGTCATTGTACCAAAAGCTCATACCTATGTTGCCAACTAGTCTTCCCAACTGTCATTTTTAATGACTACATGGGTAATATATCTCCAACATGAAATGCGATTGGGTCCAACCTCTATCATCTGATCACTAAGTTCATTTTTTCACCATTGACCACAGTGGCATTTGGATTTCCTAAAGATTGGTGTCATTCAGAGCAGATTTAGCACTCTCTGAAAAGTCTGGGCATTTCCCTCCCTCTCAGAAAATAACACTCCAAGTAAATGACTTCAAACCTCTTTGAGGATAGCATAAAGAAAATCCACAATAAGTACTTGTGGCACTGTTGTCAGGTTTCTTCCTTAAAGCATCCCATCTTGGGGACTTGAGCCCTGCCCACCAGCAGGTAATAGAGGGCTGCCTGCGGCCCCGATCCTGGCTCTCGGAGCTCCCTTGCCAGCAGGAGTGAGGGGAGTCAGGCCTCTCGGGTGAGTCCCCCAGAAGGGGGGACGGGGTGGGGGAGCAGGCCCCATCCACCACTAAGTGGCTGCTGACAGGCAGCCACTTACAGCCAGCTTGGGCAGTGCCATGTAGCCCCCAGCCCCTAAGCCAGGGGCATGGAAGGGCAAACGGTGGTCCGGCTGGCCCGCCCCCGAGCTGGGAGCTTCCAGCGCACGGGCAAGTGGGGGGTGGGAGCGGGGTGGTGAAGGCCCCTTGCATTTCTCTCTTACTTCTTACTCCAGTTGAACTTCAGAGGACCCCAGAATATGCCCAACACCACCCCCAACATAGAATTGGTGAGGGACCAGGCAAAAGTCCAACCCACAGGCCTGAGCTGGACACAGCAGATGGACAACCAAGTGAACCAGTGCATGTAAGACCAGAAAAACAACCGTAGAGACACGATGTCACCATGAGCACTTATGCGCTCGCCGGGCCAAGACCTGGGACTTCATTTTGGAGATATATTCAAGGAGAGCAACACACCCTCCCCTCATTACGGGTGAGGAGAGGATGACCAAAGAGGGGATAATGGGACCCACATCAAAACTGCAAACTGAAGCAAAGGAGATAACCTTCAAAGGTCACTCGCAGAAGCCTGAACTCACAGAGAAACTTCTTGACCAACACTGGCTGGGAGCAAGACCCCCAATGCCCAACACCAGAACCATAAGGAAAAGCAAAAAAGCAATAGAGATGGGATTGGATTGGAGAGGACGGCCTGCAGCAAGAAAACATGGACAGATCACAAACGAATATAACCTGGCCACCCAAGGCAAACTTAAGACTGAAAATCTAACAGCAAGGTTTGCCTGGACCCAACAACGCAGTCCCTCACCCAGAAACACTAACATAGGAAAAGGACTAATGGACTCAGCACAGCTAATAAACAACAAAGAGTGAGGTTTGAGAGAATGGAAGGGGCACCAGAGGGAGGAGGGAGGGGGAAAAATAATAATACAGAGATTGTAACCTAAAACAAAAAGAATCCCATCTTCCCTTCAACAAGTAACTTTAGATCTGTAAACTGGCAAAGTCTTGGAATTGTGAGCTATCAGCTCACAATTATCAGCTAGCTGTCAACTATACAGACTGAGTAATATTTGGGTAAACTACTTACCTCTTAGAGCCAATCACCACCAAAGAATCCTGTGAGTAATAAATTATGCTTGCCTCTCTGGAATCTCATCTCCACTGAGTCAGAAAACCTACCTCAGTGGCAGGATTTCCCATGAGCACCTTTGACCTATGACAACAGCCATCTGGAAGTCTTTAAGATTGCCATGGCTCCCTCACTAACACATTTTTAGTGCCTTGGTGAAAGTTATGTTTTTCTTTTAGAGATTAGGTCTTGCTATTTTTACCCATAGAACTGCAAGCTCATGTTACCTGGGGTACCACAGACTCAAGCAATCCCCAGCCTCAACTTCCCAGGTAGCTGGCATTACAGGTGCACACCACCACACCCAGCTATTTTTTTGGGACTGGGTCTCATTATGTGCCCCCAGAGGTACTCAAACCGCAACCCCTGGCCCCTGCCATGGCTTCCTAGGCTGCCACCTACAGGCATGTGCCACCATGCCCAGACCCAGAAAGTTATATTTTTCTAACCCTTTCAGAGCACAATGGGGTGAGGGAAGAGACACAGATTACACATGAGATTACAAATTACACAGGTTATACCAGGTTACACCAGGTATAACAGATTATACCATTATTTCTATTTTCCTAAGCCTTTAGAGTTTTTCTTTGTACTATTCCAGAAAAATTCTGTCAACATCACTTAGTTCAGCCTATAATGACTTCAGTCAAAGAACTAAGCAAGGTGAGCAACTCCCAGCTGCTCTAGCAAATACTTAGGTTTCTATTTGCTTTAACTGTGTAACAAAACTAAGTGGCTTATGATTGTCCTCTATGTCATGTTCTTGTTGGGTAGTATGGGGCTAGGCTTAGCTGGGGTTTTACATGTTGTCAGCTGGACTCACTCAGGCATTTGCAGTCAGTTGTTAGATTGGTTGGAAGATGACTAGTCTCACATGGCTTCATTCACATCCCCTACAGTTGGTGCTGAATTTTGGTTGGGCCATGTCCTTACAGCAAATAAATCTATACTTCTTTAACATGGACATTTGTCCACAAATAGCAAAGTACAAAACAAAGCACAGGTCAGGCGGTAAGCGTGAATGCACAAGTGACTTTTCATGTTTTTGTTTACATCACATTTGTTAATATCTCATTGACCAAAGCAAGTTACCTAGCTATGCCACGAATCAGTGTGGAAGAGGATGAATGAAGGCACAATATACAAAATTACAGTAATCCCCGAGGGCCATTGCTGTAATAATCTAATACAGCATTAAGTCTAAAAATCTCTAAAAAGTATGTTAGCAAAGTTATCTTATTATAAGTCTATCCCTACATGTGTTCTTCCTGTTCTGAAGTTGGTTAGACTCCATTACCATAGAAATTAGTCAGGTTTCTTCTGATACAAATTCAACAAAATCCTGTCATTCTTTTGGGGTATAAGCCTTTGTCTACTAAATCAGACTTTGCCCTTTGTTCCCATTGGGTCTGATGCCAGATAAAAGCCTGAGGATCCGAATGGTTTAAAAAGAGCGAATCTTCATGCAAATAAACTGCCTCACTTATTACAGGTTTTTAAACAAAAATACAGGAAATGAAAGCTTTTTTTATTAACAAGAGAAAATGAGGCTGCTTGGGGTTTCAAGTTTCTCCGCTTCAGTCAAGTCTACCTATTCCAGCCAAGTCTACCTATTCTACCTATGTTTCTAGCCAAGTCTCAGAGGCCTAGTCCTTCCAAATTACCACTTGAAAACTCATAGATGAAACTTGCTTGTGTGAAGTCTCAAATAGATGTGAATGCTTGATTTGGGTCTAATGCTTTAACCATGTCATCCTATAATTAGAAGGGATAAGATACTTTTAGCCCACTGATGCTCTGGGTATTATTTCAGCTAAAAACTCCAAATTTATTACTTTTCTTCCTGCAAACAACCTAGTGCAACCAAAGAAGTCTTCCCACCTTATTATATTCCTTATGATAATCTTTATTACCAAAATGATAAAATGCAGTAGTTACTTGATCTCTAAAATCTGCCTTTCACTAGCTTTTAAGTCTAGCAAGACTAAAAGATCATCTTATGAATACTACTATATACTGTAGATTTCCAGTGTCCCATTTCCTTTGGCAGAGTTTGGTTCTGAGTTTAAGACAAATCAGTTCCAGAATCTTGTTTTAAAGCGTCTGTTTCCTAGAACCACTCCTAGAATTAAGTACTAAATTATTTAGGATCCAATTAGATTCTATTTGGGTTCTATTGAAAATTCAATCAAGGAATTAGCTATAAACATATTAGAAAACAGAAAAAACAAAAAGGGCATACCAAAGAAAATAAAATATTAGAACCACAGAGAATCTTTCTGCTGACGATTACTTCAGGAAATGGAAACAGGAAAGAATTCTACCCCACCCATCTTTCAGTACCCCAAAATTTCCCACTTATCAAACTTAACGGGAAGCTAACTTGCATGGAAGGCTGGCAAATCTCAATCAGTATACCAGAGCACATCAAAGGAAGGCTGACTTATAGCTGGAAACAAGAGATAAATAACCAACCCATTCCTGAATCAAAACTTTTCTGGGTAAATGGAGATAAATTCCTGGAGAGAGGAAAATACAGAGATTATGCATTCCAATTAGATAGTAGAACTATGGAATTTTCCTAAATTAAAGCATCTGAGCATGTGAGAAGGATTCAGTATATATTTATGTGTTGATTAGTTGAACAAGAAATGGCAATTGGGTAACTGCTTTGGCTATGATTATAATGTTACTGGGTGAGGGGAACACAGTTTTGGACTAGAGACTATAATGGTGGGTAAGATTACTTAAAGGGGTTCCCTTGTACCCCTCGGTGACTTTTGTTTGTTTTTTCCTTTTAATTAAGTAAACCTGTTTTTATCTCTTTTTAAGGTTTAGTGGTCTGGGAAGAAACCTGATGTATGGATGGTTTTAAAAGGCCAGCTGCCCTTCTTTGTAAGTTTAGTTAAGCACCCCATTTTGCTTGTTTTGTCACCTGATTTCAATAGGACAAAATTTATTTGTAAATATATTTTACAGAAGTTGTTTCACAATTCATTTGGTTGAAAGTGAAAGGAAACCTAATGCAAATTGACTTGAATTAAGAACAGAATATAACAGATGACCAACAGCTGCAGGGAAAAAAAATGTCTGTTGGTTCAGGTTCTGAAGCCTAAAGGGGAAGTCTCAGGAAGGGTGCACTCTCTCAAACAGAGGGCACAGGGGGGGAAGGTAAGCTGCTCTTTCTGGGAGAAGTAGGGGCAACCTAGCTAATGATAGGGTGATACTCCCCCCATTGTCTCCTGTTTAAGATTGCAGATTTCAAGGACAGATGCTAAAGTGTGAGAATGACCTTAGTTGAAATTTCCCTTCAGAGAAATGCAGGAGGGAGGAAGGTGACACAGGTTTCCTGGAAGATGGGAAATGAGGGTATATAAAGGGTGTGCAAACAAAGAGAGGGATTGGAGGCCAGTGTGGAGATCAGATAGAGAGAGAGGTTCAATGGAGGAAAGATGGGAATCAGCCATCTTGTAGAGTAAAGATGTGAGCCATGTGGACTTGGCCAGGGCCTGGGGGCCTGCAATCTTTGGCTGGCCCAGACTGGCAGCATGTGTGCTAAATGCAGTTTAAAAGTTTGCAGATTTGAACTCCGTGTTGGAATTTGTTTTGCTGAGTTTGACTTGTGTCTGAAAGAGGCCGTGCAAAAGTTAGGCCTGAAAAGAAAGTGAACTTTGCTGGTCCGGCACCATGGAGTTCCTGCTACCTGGAAGGCAAGGAAAACACAGCGTGGAAGACAAGGAGTAGCAAGCCAAAGGAGCGTGCCAAAGAAAGATGTCTTCAACCATCCGGAGATGAACTCTGACTGGACATTGGTGAGATGATCAGGACTGAGAGACTGAGGATTTTGGGGCAATCTGGGGAAAAGAATTTAGACAATGCTGAAAAAGGTTTTGGACAATGTTAACGTAATCGGTGTTTTCCTTACATGTTTCTTGTGTAGTGATTAGGATAATTAAAAAATCATTTTGTTAGAAATAAATTAGTCTGCACTGATAGTCTTGCATTGGTTTGGTATTTTGGTTGAGAAGGCTGGGGATGGTGAAAAGAACCCACAATAGTTTAAACTGTGCTTTTAAGTTTTTTTTTCTTCTGCAGTTTTTAGAGCTGAAAGCAGAGAGCAACTGGCTGGCTTTTGCATATCAATGGTAAAGGTAGACAGTGTAAAATGCTAATAAACAGTTTGCAGCCTGCTTTGTAGAGAGAAGCAGGCAGAGGTTCTCAAGGTAAAGGTAAATGTTAAAGGTAAATGGGCTGCTTGTAGCCTGCTTCGTAGGGAAAGAAGCAGGCAGATAGGTGTGTCTGCTTAAGTTAAAGGCAACTGCTAATGTAAATGGCTTTGTGGAGAGAAGCAGACTTGTATGTGTTTAAGTCAAGGCAAAAAGTCTTCTTCTGGTCACCCTGTTTCACTACCTCCATGTAGCCTGGGGCTCTGCCCCTACCTCCTACAGGTTGGAGAGGTGGAGAATGGAAAGCTGCCAGGGTGCGGGCTAGCAGGGAGGGAGGTTCCCTCTTTTACATTCCCACCTCAGCTTGAACAAGAAAAAGAACAACCCAGATACAGAAATACTGAAAGAGACAGAGAAATAAAGGCCCTGAACACACTCATCACCTGCCCAAAAAGAGCATGGTTGGAACTCCAAGACACAAGACATTTGTGGATGAGAGTGAAGACATATCACCAAGAAACACCAACAACATATCTTGTGCTGGGGCAAAACCCCCCACCCAGAGACACTTTAAACATGAGCAAGGAGCTCCCCCATCTCAATGGGGGAACAAAGTCACAAAGAAGTGTCAGTAAGAAATGGGGAGAGCCACTCCACACACCAGACTAATAGGAGGTTTGCTGACATGCTCAGAAGGGCCACCTGCCCTAAGGTTATTCATGGAAAGCTGATCTGCCTGGGCTGCCCGTCCCCCCCCCCCCCCCCC